>CANXYI010147762.1:0-11829 GCA_948208565.1 Hura crepitans
TGGTCAACTTATCCAAAATAGGTTGTCTAACTATATAGGTATCATTAAATATGTCATTATATATCAATTTACCCAATTTCACATTTCATTTTATTATAATAACATAAAAATCATCATTGGCCTCACTACACCATTGCATGGCCTACACATGTACAATTGGCCAACTTAAGCCTAAAATGTCCAATACAACCACAAGTTTCATTTCTCAAGGTGTAATGTCATCGGCATATCATTATAACAAAATGTCACATATAGACACGTATATTGATACAAATGTTCATATCATGACAATTTTTCCATTTCTGCCTTTAATTTATCCTATGATGCCACATTATGCATATATCTTGCATACATATCCATTATATGTCAAAAATCCAAATTAAGCATACTATCACATTGCATTCATGTATACTAGATATTTCCATAGTGACAAGGACATTCGCACGCACATTAGCGTGCTTAACATTTCAAATAGGCATAATGCCTCACATTTGTATATCAAGCCAATTCATGGCATATTAGCACCCATAACATCCATTATACATGTTTCAAATCATAAAATAATCATGCGCACACATTCTTAGGCATACGCACATCATATGGCATTTCAGTATTTATATCACATAATGCACTTATAAGCATTGTGTGAACATACTTAAAATTTCATCACATATAGTCATCCAAATTATCATATATCATGCAATTATCATGTCATAAGTCACAAATAATTTTTATAACACTTATTTAAATTTTTAAGAATTTATTACCATTTATTTCAATTATGACATAAATTACATAATGCCTAAATGGATTAATTGAGCCAAATCAAAGTGATTACACATACCTTTTAAGGTCGTACGAGACTTCCGAAGTAGACTCATGCCTTTTGCTTGCCTCGAGAGGCTCGGTTGTCATTTCGCCTATGAATACCAAAGGGTACAAACTTTAATAAATAATATAAAATAATCTAATAGTCGAAAAATTATTCTAAGCCTAGATACATGCTCTATAACATCTTAAGAACCCATAAAAAATAAAATTTGCGAAAGAAGAAAACCTGAGAGAGATAAATTTACTATTTATCTCATTCTTATTTTTAGTTTTGTTCCTAAAATACTCCACCATTTCGGATGATTTTGGTATCCATTAACTAGTCTCAAAATGCTCATCGTTTTGAGTGTAAACTCGCACGATGGGTCCCTCTAAGGAGAGAGAAATCACAAAAAAAGAGAGAGGGAATGAAAGGGGTGGAAAATGGAGTTTTGGGGTGGAGGATAGTGGATTTGTGTACATATTGGAGGAGAGAAAAATTTCCCTTTATATACTTTTTGAAAAATTAATTTTTCTTTGCTTCGAAAAATTATTATAATCGATAGAAAAGTCAGTTTTCCTCCATTCCTATCCCTAAATTTCCATAAATTCAAGCCCTAAATCCTATTAGAATCTTGTGTTAAAATTCTAATAATAACCTAAAAAATTAATATATTTTATGTTCCAAAATTGGGTAAAAATAGTTCCTAAACTCAGAAAATTCTAATTCCAAAGCCATTAAACCATTCGGAATATTTGAGTATAAAGTTGTAATAATCTTAGATTATTTTGAGCAACTTTTAATTTATTTTATGGTTTAGCTTTACCTATAGCACTATTCATAGGACACTGCCCTAAAATATTAATTAGCATTTTTAACCATCCAAACGACTTCGAATTAGATTTTAACTTTGCCAAAAATTCTTTTGTAATTAATAATTCCTATCAATAAGCTTAGTGAGATTCGAGTCTCAAGAAGGACTATTCATCCCAGGAAGTACTATTTATGAGAGTTAGATTTTTGAGTCTTTACACTTCTTGTTACCAATCACACATTTTAGAGGTGGATTCGTAGAAGTAGACCCCAGAGCATTAGAGGCTTGCTTATAAGGTCATCACCTAAACTGTGAAGCCTAAACCTACCTTGAATTCTAGCCTTGTCTCTGCAACTGCTGTGTGGTTTGGAAATCTTTTTGCTTTTTTCCTCCCTTAGGTACTACACTAGCTTGCCTAACTAAAAATGATCACTTTCTTTAAAATAATTCCCTCTTTTCTTTCATCATTTCTTCCATCTCACATGCCGTAGATACTAGTATAGAAAATTCTATAATTCCAGGATTTGAAATCTCCATTCTCAATTCAACATTAAAACCCTTTTCAAACTTCTTGCATCGGGCCTTCTTAGTGGGTAAATACTCTTTTACATACTTGCTCAATCGAGCAAAGTCTTTCTCGTACTAGGATAGATTTTCTCCCTTGCTTCAAATCTATAAACTCTTGCCTTCTTCTATCTAAGCATGTCTCTAGGATATATCTTTTTTGGAACTCTTGAAGAAAATAGTCCTAAGTAAGATCAGCAATTGCCTTTCTCTTCTTTATGGTCTCCCACTAGTGGAATGCTTCTACTTGAAGCAATGAAGTAGCACACTTCAAATTCTCTACTGGAGTACACTCTAATTGCTCTAAAAATCTAGTCATCCTCTCTAAATCAGCTTTTGTAGCATCATCATTAGTGGTGCCCTTAAAATCTAATGCCCCCATTTTTTACCATCATTCTAGATAATTTTTTCATAGAGACACTGGTGGTGGTGCTAGAGCTGGTAGTGGTGGAGGTAGGGGTGCAGCAGTGGTAGTGGTATGCCTCAATAGATATATTATCTGCTATAACAAAATTGGCAGAGCCTGAGCTTATGCCTATACCTATGGCTAATATACTATATCACTAGTCACTATTGCATTAGCACTTATGTCTAATCCTTGTATAGCTATCAGAGCATAACTTGCTACTTCCTCTCCTTGTTCAAGCAGAGTCAATTCACTCATCATATAACTACAAAAGAAAACACAATAAGCCACTTATAAGGTAGTTGCCATGGGGTATAGCTTTAACCTAGTGTACTCATGTATACTATGCCTAGGAATGCCTAAACCAAGGCTTTGATACTACTCAATGTAATACCCTTACTTGATTCCATAAGAAACCCGATAAGAATGATACTTCCCATATAGTTACCTATCCTGAAATTATCCTTAGATTTCATTCATTTAACACTTAGTGTTTTTATTTTAATTAACATATCAAACTATTATTTTAGGATCTTTATTTAAAGTGTCATTTTATTAATCATAATATACCATCAAGAACTTCTATTTTTTTTGAAAAACATTTTTAAAAGAATTGAATAGCATAACATCTATTTGAGTTAAAAACCAAAATTTTTCCTATAAAGAAAATCACATTTCTTTATATAATAATCACCACTACACATCCATATGGACCTATCTTGTCCTCTTAAACTCAGCATTCACAAATATACAACCATTGCACATGTATCATAGCCATCATAGGTATCAAAAGGTCTCAAACCTATCAAAAAATAGAAAACAACACACAATAGTACTCAAACATTTATACATATCATTATAGCCATATATTGATTTTTCTTTTTCTTTTATTAGTTACATGCCATTATTTAAAACTACATTCACCTTTATTATCCTTACCCAACCCATATTCTATCTATACATGAGAACAAACTCCTAATTATAAACCAAACTAAGTAGAGAACTATGCCCCAAAACACTCATCAGCTATCAAGGGTTGACCCTTCACATACCTTCTATCTTCTACCTGCATATAAAAACACTAATACGCTGATTATAACTCAATGGTGAACTTAAGAAACCATAGTATACATATGCACAACACACAAAGGCAGTTATGCAATTATAGACACTATATAGTAGTTCAAGTGTTTAATAGATAATTACAAATTATATACAACAATACACCAATTAAGATGATATATTTTAATTATTACAGTCCAATCATTTTACATTTCATAACATAATTAAATTTCTCATTATATGACTTAAATTTAATATGGCCTATACTGAAAGACTATAACTAAGGACACTAGATAGCAGAAATGAAAATTGTGCAGTGGCCCACATTTTAGACCTCGGTAGCTATACCTACCTATAGTATAGTGGCTCTCAATAAACCTCTGCAGTTGTACCCATGCTATCGTATAGTTGCTCTTAATAAACCTCAGTAGCTATACCCATGCTATTGTGTAGTGGCTCTAAAAGAACCTCAACAGCTGCACCCGTCCATAACAATAATGCAATGATAATAATTGACTTAACTCAACTTAGTAGCTGCTTAATTTCCTAGTTGACTGGTCAATCCATCCAGTGGGTGTCTAACTATATGGGCCTTAAATTCCCATTTTTATTTTCATTATTTCAGTTAATGGTCAATCAATGACATTTAATGTCATATTTCACTATTTATTTGGTCATTTTATGACCACTTATCACAATCACCTTTTTAGGTGATCTTCATGATCAATTTTTTATTTTCATTCTCAATCTTTTCTCATTATTAAATATGATTTATTCATATCATTTACTTACATAATATATGTTACATAATTGTTCATTTGCTCATTCATAAGTGCATTTTATTCTAGAACACTAGTTTCTTGTCAAATAACACTAATTCCCTCAATATTGTTTCATGTCATCACATACACAACTTTAAGTCAATTTTTTTTATCATAATTATGCCACTAATACATACATTTCTTCAATACACATTCAAACACCTATAATACACCATTTGGCCACTATAGTTTCATTACCTTACATGGTCATTTTTTACACAATTCTCACATTTATTTACTTCATATAAATACATAATCAATATACATTTAACATAATGAACAATTACACTCATATACATACAAATCTCATATTTCCATGCACATTTTTCATGCTTTTTCTATAATCATGCACATGTATACATTTTAATCTCTAATTCACTTACCTCTCACCACTTTCTACCCAATTCAAATTGTCTCCATGAATGGTTTCTTTTCCTACACATAATCACATCTCACCTTAGAAAATTCCTCAAAAATTCAATATAACTCCAAATTCAATTCTCATTACATATTTAACCTTAAAATCGATCATTGTCTTCATATCAAAAATAAAAATTAAACTTTAACCACTTACTCTTATTGGTGATACTATTCACTAAATGTAAAATTCTCCCACTTGAAGACTTTTTTTTTTTACTTTTACCACTTATAATGGCATAATTATGATATGGAGGAAAAAATTGGTTTATAATAAGTGGGATTTGGTATAGAAATGGTGTTGTTATGGGAGAAGAAAGTGACTGATGCTCACTTGTTAATGGCCTCAGCCATAAAGGAGAAAAGGGAGATGATGAAGACTTTTTAGTACATATAGGCTTCCCACATGTGCTAGCCCATTTATATGTATGGCCTGTGGGCCTCGATCACTTAACATGTCAGTTTTTCGGTCTGTTTCTTATCCATTTTCTTTAAAACATTGAAAATTCATTTTAATTTTTCATGACCTCTAAAAATATTGATTTTAATGCGAAAAATTCTCAATTAACCCCATTAAGGGCCCTGTAAAAATCTCAAGTCAAAATTCCATAGTCAACCTAGGTTATTATTCACTTAAGAAATCTATAAATTTTGAATAAATAGTGAACAACCTTTAAATATTAAAATTCTTTCTCAAATAGACTCATTGGAACTTTTGACTTTCAAGGTATGCCATTTTTAGGTCCATACAAGTACATCTTGGACCATTCCCTGGACAAACCTAACTAATGTCATTATTCACTAGTTTATAGCTTGTAATGATTTATTAGCTTTGCTAAATCTTTTAATTATTTCATTTTCATTATTTTATGCCCCTTGAAGTTTTACAAATAGTACTTGCCCTTTCTAGCAATCTTGTAGTGCCTTGATGTCTCGATAACACTATTCATATCTTGAAAGTACTGTTCATGAAACTAAGTTTCATGGGCGCTATAAAGGACATATACATTACATACATATAAGAATAATTGCATATGTAAAATACTTATACATTGCATATTATCATATTACATGCTTTCATGCATAAACATCCATTTCATTCATTGATTAATCCTAAATTATAAAAGGAGTTTAATAGGGAGCATCATAAAATGTCTTATATGAACAAGTTGGTAAAGGTATAAGAAGTCAATATAAGTGATTAGATATCTTATGCTCTTACTTAAAAAATTCAAAATAGATGATTGAAATAGATTACATAAATGTCATAAATTGATATAAATGTTATATTTGCATAATCTCAAAGCATAAACATGTATATATATTTGAATGAAGTTTATAGTAGTATATGGAAAGGACTTTTGAGAAGGAATATAGTTGCACAATTTACTACATATATATTATTTTTAAATCTTAAATGAATCTTGTGCCTAAATGATGAAAATAATTAGAGAAGTGTATAAAGCGATAAGATTATATTAATAAGTAGTAGCGAAAAGAAAATGGATTCTTAAGTGTTAAAAGTTATATTTTTTTAAGAATGAAAGGAAGTGCTTTTGTGACAAATTCTTTATTTGGATAGATGTTTTAATTGGTTAGTATTTGCTTGCCTACACTTTTTTAAGTTTAATCAAAATATGAGATTTGGGATTCATAAGAAAGATATAGATAGTTTTGATATGGTACTTTGGCATTAAAATTATAGGGAAAACAAGTTGATTTCTATTATGTGGTTTGTCAAGGAAATAGAGCATTTTATCAGTGAACCTATGTGGTGTGGATTTTTGAATTTAAATAAAATTAATGTTATAAGATCTTGGTAGATATATCAGTTAATTCTAAAATTTAATGGAGCTTAGATATAAGTAAGACATTAAGATAGATATTTTGAAAGATATGGCTTTCAAGCTATATGAAATGCAATATAGTTATCTTAGGCTAAGTGCTCTTTTTAGTGCAGCATATTTTATATGGCAAATAAGATGGATGAAGGTAATAAGGTAACTTTTATAGGATGTCCCTCTCAAGTAAGATGATCAAATTTAAACTCATTTGAACTCAAATAGAATTCTAAGCTATGACAAAAATAGTGTCATCTAAATTCCATCTTTTGTAAAAGTTATGCATAAATGTATTGGCATAAGTGTGATATAGAATCTAAGCAAATATAATAAAGTGTATAATATAACCAAGCTATAAAAAAACTATGTCAAAAGTAAAGTGGGTTGAGAGATAAGGTGTCACACCATGAATTTCAGTCCTTTTTTCAATAAGATAAAATTGGAATTAGAAAAAAGTTAGGAAAGAAATTGGTGTATAGATTGATTAGAGTCAGTTCGTGTGAACAACGAAGCAAAAAAAAAAACCAAACGACAAAAAGGTAAATACATGAGAAAACTAAGGGCAAAATTGGAAATAAATATTTAGAGGTCCAAAAATTAGTGGAACATGTGAAAAAGGAGAGAAATATGAATGTGGCACATGAAGACTATGAGAATGCAAGAAGAATGAGGTTTGAGAGATAGTGCTAGTAAATAGTGACACCTAGGCCATGAATAGGGCATCCTGAGCATAATTAGAGTTAATTGTATCATCTAGATTTATAAATTATGAGATGAATTACGACATAATTTGAGAAATATTTGAGATCATATAAGAGGTTAAAATAATAAGGTCTAGATTACGGTGAGTCATGAATAGTAACCATTTAAGATTGAACCAAAAATTCCCCAAAATAAGGTTTGAAAAATTTGAATCCTGAACACCATAATAGTAAAAAATTTAAGGGAACTAAAAATCAAAGAGTTCGATTTTTTTGAATATGGGAACTATTAAAAATAAATTAGTCAAATTAAATGGGGAAAATGAAAAATTATTAAGTAAGCATGACATGATTTTTGTGTAAAGAGCAATGGTGGCCATTGGACCAAATAGTGGCATAAGATATCTTGGCCATAAAACAAAAATAAAATAAATAGATAAAAAAGAAAATAAGGCCACTTGTGGGTTAATCACCACCATACATGTGTATTACCTTAATCTCTACCATTAAAGCCCATGTATAAATATGGATTTAAAGTAAAATAGCTATAAGATTTTAGCTAACAACCCCCTCAATTTTCCTCTCTTTATTGACAAAATCTACCTATTCTTTTGCCTCTCTAAATACTTTTGCTAAGCACCTATTTTACTTCAAAATTATTACATCAAATTACTAAACCAAAATATTTTTATTAGCCTTTCAAAAATATATAATGAAAGATGGCTTTTGAGAAAGATATGAGATGGAAAACAACTATTAGTGGTCACTTGAATATTGGTAAGTTGATCCTTTAATTGTGCAATTTATTAAATTAATAAAGGATTATAAGTGATTGGTTATGGAATTAATTAAAATTATGTGATTAAAAATATATTTAATGGTTTTTATGTTAGGGATTGATTATAGATCTTGAATATTTAATGGTGATTAAATGGAATTAAAGCAAGATAGAGGACTAAAAGATAGATTTGATGTGGATTAAAGCTTGCTAGGAGGTAGGTGTATTCGAACACTATAATTTTTTTTTATGTGTGAATAAGTAAGTTGCAAATCTACTTTTGATAGATAGATTGTTATGAATAATGAGTTGGTTTATTTTTCAGGCTTATAATTATGAGATTGATGATGGAAAAATTTCCAAAAGAAATCATGTAAACTCAAAAGGACTATTAGGTGGAGACATGTAGGTAGCTAAATAAAAAAGGGAGATTAAGGTGTTTAAGTAGAATCATATATTAATAGGTATGAAACTTTTTGTAGCAAGATGGATAGATGGCTTAGAAGTAAAAATCTCAATAATCATATGTGATTAAATTGTGAAATCTAAAATACATGTGTATGTAAAGTGTTAGATTATGTAGTCTAAAGGTATCAAAAGAGAAAGAGATAAAAAAAAATTGAAACACAATATGGAAGTATATTAAAGAATTATATACTTATGTCTAAATTTATATGATGACCGAATTTTTCTAAATGAGGAATCCATACTAATTAAGCTGAAATTAGTATAAAGAATTAGTGCATTAAGAGTTAAGAAATGAGGAAATAGTATTAAATGCCATATAAGTACATGGAAATAAGTATATGTTCACATGTAAATGTTATATGAGAAATAAAATAATAATATATAACATTTGAAATAAAAGTTTAATTATAAGAGAAATGAGAATATGTAAATATATGTCAAAATTTGGAAACATTAATCAAAAAGAGTACTGTAAAAATTAAATAGGTTAATTGTATACAATTTTAATGAAATTGAAACTATAAAAAAAACATATGTATTTAGATAACAAAATTAAGAAGAGACTAAAAATAGAGGGATGAAATAAGATGTATAGAATATTAATAATAAATTTGAATAAATGAGAATAGCAAATGTATGAATTTATAGTTATAGGTTTATGATGAAATGTTTGAAAATGAGGCATAATAGACATTAAAGAGATTAAGGGAATTATAAAAGATATAAGGAAAAAGAATATTATATGATTAAAAAAGACTTAAAGAATATTAAAATAAGTAAATTATATGGGTAATAAAAATATAAGAATTTATACAAATTTGTTGTAAAAGAATAAAGTAGACTTAATTATAAAGGGATTATTTTTAATTTGATAAGTAAATAACGCTAACTTGTACATATGATATTACAAAACTCTATGTAAATTATAAGTGGAAGAAAATGATATAAGCAGATAGTATAAAAAATAAAATGCGATAAATTAAATTATAAATAAATTCTTAATAATCAAAGACATAAGATGAAATAACTGAAGAAATGTGATAAAAGGATGAAGTAACTATAAGATAATGCAAAAGATTCAAGGAAAAGATGTGTATTCAAATAGAGAAATGTGAATATAATTTTGAAGGAAGCCATATGACAAAGCATAAGAGAATAAATGAGAAAATTTTAGTACATGAAACATAGTTGCACATTTGACTGATTTATTATTAATGAGTATATGATTAATGAATTCTGAATTCATAATAAGGAAAATATAGGTAAAAAAGTATAAATGGATAAAAAAGTGTGTAATAAAGTGAAAATATAATTGAGAATAAAGTTAAAAAATTATATAGGAGGAATAAAGGAAATTGAGCAAAATAATGAGTGATAAACTATTAAATCTACAAGTATAAGTTGAAATGGAATAAATACATAAATAATTATTAACAAATAATGAAAAAAATTATAAGAAATATATAAAAGGAATATATAAGAATACATATGTGCATAAGAATGGTTGAATAACACATGACATGAATGGTAATACTTCTATATAATGATACATTACACATGAATACCAATTTATATAATAAATAGATTGATGAGATAAATATATCAAAGGGTACACCGAGAAAAATGGTAAACATATATAAATAAAAGACTATAGTTATATATGTAAATATGTATACGAAAGGAAAAGTCAAATCAATAAATTTAATAGCTAACATGCCTCAATAACCTTAATAGTTATAGCTTGAGATACGTTGGCTGGTCAACTAGGGAACACATGATCACATAGCCATTAGTGATATCTTCTCTAGCACATTTTTTCTAGGGCCCTGCACATGATCACTTAGATATTTGGGGTGTATTATATGCTTGTTTTTCCTTATCATACGCAATAAAAAAAATTAAATTTTTGAGAGAAACCAGCAAAGATAATGGACCTAAATAATTTAAAATTCATCTTAAATGTTAAATCTAGCAGCGTTTCATGATTTACCGTAAAAGAATGATAACAGATTCCTTTTGTGAGCTCTTCTCACTAAGTTGTTGCAAACCACAGTGATCTTCTTTAAGGAACACTTCCAAGGTAATCCATACAAGATGTCTTTAGAAGAGATCAACTTGTAATTTTATATGCTAATAGGAATTACAAACAGATGAAGGAAGAAGAAGAAAAGTGTGTTTTAATTATTATATGTAGAATTCTCTATTAGAATTTCTCCTTATGGTTCCTATTGTAAAAAGGATTATTTACATCATAAATTTTCCTTATTTAAGATAGATTTTAACATTTAAAACCTACCTAAGTTGGACTAGAATGGACCTAACAATTAGGCCATTCACTATCTTATGTGCATAAGCCTTTTAATAAGATTATGTGTAATCTACTTTAGCCCCATTTTCATTAATCTTATGTGGCACTCCTAGGTCCCATTTTAGATAAATAATTACTCTAATTTAAGGCCTTTTCAAACTTTTAAAAGGCCATAAAAATTAGATGCAAGAATAATTAAAAGTTTGGACTCAATAAGGCCCAAGTCTGGAAACCCTAATTTTCCAAAAACCCTAATTTTTTAGACTTTTTATTTGCAAGTAGACCCAAGTCCATTTGCACATTTCCTCTTCTTAATTCATCTTCCAATGATATCTCATGTCATTAGAAAATTCAATCTCATTGGATCTTCCTTAAATTTCTTTTATGTGTAGGATCCTATAGGTTTCTAAAATAGCTTGGCAGTACACAGTGAATTAGAGTAGAAGTCCAACTAGGACTCTATAGATTCAATCTTATTGAATCAATATCAATTCACTAATTGATTTATCACTTTTATTCAAGTCAAGAGAGGTATATGGCCATACATCACGACTACCTAAGTGCTAAAAAGTTAAGTAGTTTGACTTAACCTTTTCCATATATAGTTACGATGCAATAAATTCCTTTCACAATCTTTTATCTCATCTAGTTTTAAGTATAGCTTGTGTCAACTCATCACTTAACTAAACATATATAAATAGGCCTTGAACATATTGTTCTAATAATTTCACCTTTATTCCCAAAATGCCCATAGTGAATCCCATTCACACATGGCACTTTGCTCTAGCTATAGATTCTTAAATATAGTTTACTCATCAAAACTATGAGATAAACTCCC
>CANXYI010147785.1:0-13213 GCA_948208565.1 Hura crepitans
CACTTCCTGCACATGAGGTCTTGTCCTCTTTCCTAGAAGGCCTTACCTGTGGGACATCAAGGCCTCGACAGGTTTGAATAATGAATGATAGGTAGCTGAGCATTATTTCTCTCATACAAAAGAGTGTAAAAAAGATATTTGGACCACATACGTTGTATATGTTCAATCATATCAAAATGCAGGGTCTAACCCATTCTAGTTAGAAAAGGCCTAATGGGTTTGATAGCATTTCGAGATGATTAAGTCATATGTCATGCATATTAGCCCACGTAGCAAACAATGCATCATTAACTGAGGTACCTAGGGGAAGTTGCTATTAGTTATTACATAGGCTCATGATTTGGTCATGCCAGTTATGGTCATCCAAGCATGGTCCCTCTATAATGGGTCTATCTCATCATGAGCATATGACCGATTGGTTCAACATTTCATATACCTTATAGGCACGAGGCTTGGATTTGATGCCACCTCTAACAATCTTCCAATTTGAGTGAAATTAGATTCATGCTTCGAAATGACATCAAGGTATAAAAGGGATGCCTAACTTATTTTAAGGCTGTAGCATGTGATGTAATTTTGAAAAAGAATAATATTATAATTTCAAAATATGATTTTCTATATTAATTTGAGGTACTTTCAGAGCATGGTCTCAGTGTGTCCCAATGGAGTCACCACTATTCGCGTCCCTTAAGTTTTCCTTAGGCCAGTCAAATCAAAGCATCCGAAGGCTCGACCTAAGCCTCACTTCTCAAGTCTCAAAAGATGGGAAGGAAGCTAGAGGAATCTAGAGCTGCTCCTATTTGATTAGCCTAAAAAGAGCGAGTTAGGCATTACAAGGTAGAAGTCCCCACTTGACTTGAGTTGGGAAATACCTTATAGGGCTAAAACCAAAGTGGTTCAGTACCTTACTCTTATTTATAACCCAAATTAATATAGAAACTTGATTTCAATTTATAATATTGTTCTTTCTCTCAAGCGATATTTTATAATTAAAATAAATCACGTATTCACATATGAGGAATTACAAAATATATTTACAAAAAAATAAATAGGTGTTTGGAATTGAAACATCATACATGAAATCGAGCAATTGATTGTCTTGAGAACTTTGGTTCTCATATGCTAATTTCATAAAATGGGTCATATTGTAGAGAATTTGATTAAAATCATGTAATTAGTTGGTTTGAGAACTTTGGTTCTCAAGTGTCAATTTTGGAAAATGGATTTTATCATTGTAACTTTTATTAAGGAAAAAATTAAATTTTGTTTTATTAACAAAGCACCAATTAATTAGGTATCAAATGATTTTGATTATTATTTATTTTTAATATGCAAAATCATTTTCTATCTAATGTGGCATTCATGGAATATATTGGGATTGAAATTGAAATTATCATACATAAAAATGGGTGATGGGTTTAGTTTGAGAACTTTAGTTCTCATATGTCAATTTTAGGAAAATAATTTTTATTATTGTGACTTTTATTAAGAAAAATCAAAACCCATTTTTATTAGCAAAACACCAATTAATTAAATAAAAAATATTTTGATTATTTTTCCAATGTGTGAAACACCATTTTCTAATTATTACAATATTCATAAAATGTATCAGGAAATAATTCGATAATAAAAATATATTACATGGCAATTACATAAAATGCACCCTAACCGAATAAATAGTAAAAATAAAATTACATTTTCTAACACCTAAAATACAATCTAAAATTATGCGATAATAAAGGAAATTAGTAGCAGAACACAAAATAAAATAGATAATAGAAAAGAAAGGGTTGTTAAAAGATTACTTCATCGGGATTTAATGAGGTGGCCAAAATAATAACAGTCAGATCCCAAATAATCAAACAACTTACATCACAACAATAGAAATAATATATTAATATGCGAAGCAAAAATAAATAGACAAGCAAAAATAAAATAAAAATTAGCAATCAAATAAATATAAAGAAATATTGAACAAATAAATTATCACATTTAACTAGTAGATGGATAAAGTAGAAAAAAATGAAATAGTAGAAACAACAGAAATAATATATTAGTATGCAAATCAAAAATAGATAGGTAGACAGAAATAAAATAAAAATGAGTAATCCCACATATGTAAAAAATATTGCACAAATAAATTATCACATCTAATTGGTAGATGGATAATCTAGAAAGAAAAATGAAAACAATAGAAACAATAGAAATAATATATTAGTATGCGAAGCAAAAATAAATAGATATACAGAAATATAATAAAAATGAGCAGTCCCAAAAATGTAAAAAATATTGCCCAAATAAATTATCACATCTAACTAGTAGATGGATAAACCAAAAAGAAAAATGAAAGCAGTAGAAAAATGGGTCAGTTGACAACCGAGTATATTTGCCTTCAGAAAAGTTCTCGATCGGATCGAAAAATAATGCTTGAATCTTCAGAAATCCCAAAAAAACGGTGTTTAAAGAGTGTATTTTTGCTTTTTTTAGTGTATTTTCTCTCTTTAGAAAATTTTTTCTCCTTAAAATGACCAACCTTACTAAGGAAAAATAAATTTCCCTTTTACACACACTTCCCGAGGATGAAAATGGCTTTTTTTTGGTGAAAATGGTCGTTTTAGTGAATTTTAGCTTGAGAATGGCCATTCCCTTGCCGGAAACGGCCCGTTTTAGCCATTTTGGCTTAAGAATGGCTATTCCTTTGTGGAAATGGCCTGTTTGGCCAAAAAAGTTGTTTTCTTTAGGAAAATGGCCGTTTTGACCTTTTTTTAAGAAAATTTTGAGATCTTTGATTTGAATGTAAAAAACCTCTTTTATTAGGATTTTTGTCCTTTTCATCATCAATAGGCTAATCGAACATAGGAGCCCCAGAGGCCCAGTGTCTACAACTTGGTAATTACCTAAAATATATTCCAGGCAAATGAAAATAAAAATAAAAATTACATTTAAAATATCCTAAAATACAATCTAAATAAAATGAATAATGATAAAGAGAATAACCAGAAGAAAATAAAGAGCAATAATAAAACTGATAGCAATGAGAAAGAAAAAAAATAAAGGGAAGGTAAAAGGCTACTTCACTAGTGTTTAATGAGATGGCAGAAAAAAAAAAAAAAGATAATCAGGTCCCAATAAATGAAATAACTTGCATAACAATAAAATTAAAATGTTAGTATGCGAAGTTAAATAGACAAATGAATAAGAATAAAATGAAATAAACAGTCAAGTAAATACTAAAAAAATAATACTTAAATAAGTTATAACATCTAACTAGTAGATGGATAAAAGAAAAGAAAGAAAACTGAAAGAAATGGGAGAAAGGTTGGTGGACTTACCATGTATATTTGCCTTCATAAAAGATCTTAAAAAGATTGGAAAATTGTGTAGAAAATCTTCAAAAATTATGAAAATAGTGTTTGGGAAGTGTTTTTTAAGTTTTTAGTGCACTTATATCGAGAAAAGGACCTCCCTTTTATAAAATCCACTTTTAGTATTTATATAAAAATCCCAAGGTAGAAAACGGCCATTTTGGAGGTGAAAACGTCCATTTTGTAATGGTCATTTCAGTGAAAATGGCCATTTTGGTAGGTAAAATGGTTGTTTTCATCAAAATGGCCATTTTCTAACACTTTGAAATTTTTTTTGAATCCATACCATGAGGGGCTGCACCCTAAGCCCCTAACCCACTATAGATGCCTATTTTTCTCGCATTTCAAGTCGCACCATAAGATTTTTTGGGTTGAGCAAAGACTTAAAGGAAAAACTTTTAAAGAAAACTTTGAGATCTTTGAATTGGATGTTAATATCCCTATTTATCAGTAATTTTTTCCTTTTATCATCATTAGGTAATCCAAAAATGGGAGCCCTAGAAAACCTAGTTTCTACATATACTATCGTGTTAGAGCTCTAGCCTCTAACCTTGTCCGTTGACTAGTACTCGACTATTCCTCCCTCATCTGTCTTGGCCCTTTGCTGGGTACTACTATAGTTGATGCCTAGGTCCATGCAACCTCGGATTGTCTTTGAGGACACTTTTGCTAAAAGTGATCTATATCTCTACATACAAAGCATTCTCCTCTCTTATACTGCCAACCCTGCCGCTAGTGTCTCCTATTGCAACTCTCACATGCTGGAGTTGCACTTCTAGCTGTGGACACTAGAGCACTCGAGGCTTGCTGTGATGGTTGAGGCCTAGAAGGAATGGCCTAACCTAACCTCAGAGGTTGGGCCTGCCTCTAGGACTATTTTTCTGATTGTCTCTGAGACTATTTACCAAGGTAGAACTCCTTCTATCTCTTACCCCCTCTTGGAGTTGAACTCATCTGACCAGCTACAAATGGTCTTTTCCTCTAAAATAGCTCTCTCTTTTCCTACATCATATCCTTCATGTCATAAGCTGTAGCTACCAACTCTGAAAAATCTATAATCTTTGTGGTGGCAATTTGCATTCATAGCTTGATATTGAGGCCTTTTTGAACCTTTTACAATGTTCTTCCTCATCAGGCAAGAACTCCTTAACATATGTACTCAGGCGAGCAAAGTCCTTCTCATATTCAGATACTATCCCCTACCTTTTTTCAAGTATAAGAATTCATGTCTCTTTTTCTCCTTATAAGACTCTAGAATATACCTTCTGTGAAACTCCTTTAGAAAATTCTTCCAAGTAAGCTCTACTACCACTTTTCTCCTCTTTATCATGTCCCACCAATGGAAAGTTTCTTCTTGAAGGAGAGAGGTAGCACCTTTCAGACATTCTTCCTCTATGTATACCAACTGCTCTAAAATCCTCATAGTCCACTCCAACCAATATTCAACTTTTACAATGTCTTCTTCCTATGCATGTAGAAAATCCATTACCCCTATCTTTTTTACCCTCTTTAGATAAGTCTTCTACAATGCTATTGGGGCTAGTAGAGGTGGTGAAAGAGCTGGAGCTAGAGCTAGAGGTAGTGGTAGAGTAGCAGTGTGCCTCAGCAGCTCTACTATCTGCTCCAATAGTGCTGGTGAGGCTTGAGCCTGAGGCTGTGGCTGTGGTGGTGGTTGATGCATAGCATCACTCAGCTCTGGTGTGGCTGCATTTGCCTCTAGGCCATAAATAGTGGTGGGAGCATGACTAGCCACCTCTTTACCCCTTTATGGTGGGGTTTATTCACTCATTGCATATCACCATATAGAAAATAGCTTATTAGCTTCATGCAATGTAGCTTTACCCCAAATATAAAATCCTATACCTTAGCACTCATGTATAGTATGGCTAGGAATGCTTAAACCTGCTCTGATACCACTAAATGTAACATCCCCTACCCCCTTTCCAAAGGAAACAAACAGAGCGTGCTACTTCCCATAGGTCACCCATCCTTAAATTACCTTAGGGTTCATTTGTTTAACACTTATGACATATTGAACATTTCTATCCTATCTTGATAGACTAGTGGTTATTACTGTACACCCTACTCGTACTATTTATTTTAGTCAGAAAAAATCCCTTTTTTTACATCTATTATCCATTTTATAGAAATTTAGGCAGCATAACAGCTACATGAGTGAAAAATCAAAAATTTTTTCTACATAAAAAACACTTCTATAACATCACAGTCTCAATTCTCAACTCATGGATCCTTCTAGTCCTCTAATACAATCATTAACACAATCACACAACAATCATAGGTCTTAGACCCACAATTATCCAACAACTAGATAGGTATATAATTTCATCATAAATTCATATTTACACAAAGCATACAGTGTATTTTATAGGCTTCCATAATATACATCTACTAGCTACTTCAAAACCCTAATATACATGAGTGCACTTCTATGTCATAACCATCAGAGTATAGAAATAGATACCAAAAAAAACTCATTAACAACTACATTGCACTGATGAAGTTAGACAACTACCCTATCTATGACCTATGCATCGCAACACCAACACGTTGATTATACAGTCAATGGTTGAATTGATGCAACAAATGCATGTCATGAAAGCAAACACACATATGAGGTCACATGTATAAATAAACAAACACTACACCTATTTTAATGTAGGTTATCAGGTCATGTACTTGTTATATACTATATTTTATAGTGCCTTGTCTTACAAGTAACTAGTTCATATTCTATCCAGTCAACATAATTATTTAAATTAATGTATTTATTTAATTGCCATTACCAATTATTAAATAGTGTTATGTTTATTGAGTATAATGTTATTTAGGCTCATGACAAACAAACTACACTTTAAGACATCGGATAATGAGATCTATGTTATGTATTGGCCCACCTTTTAGGCCTCAATAGCTACACTTACCTAGTCTTATAGCAAGGATCAGTTCACTGGAACCTCCTAATCTAGACTGGCAGATAGCAGGAATTAATATACAGACCTCGTAATACCTGCAAGTGGGATAGTAGGGATTAGCCCCATGGGACATCCCAATACCCCAAGTCAATGTTTCCATTACAACACGAGTGGATAGCAAGGATCGGCCCAAGTGGACCTCCTAATACATGAGTGTGTAGGGTTTATCCTCAAAACCTCGATGGCTGCACCTGCCATCACCTTAAACAATAGTGGCCCTAGAAGGACCAACCTATCTAGCAGCTGCTAATTCCCTAGTTGATCGGTTAACCCATCTAGTGGATGTCTAACTGATAGGCTATGTAACTATTCATTATTCACTTATACAATTATTATTCATTTTTCGCCTTATATCATGTTGTTAACAACAATATTATTCATTTTACACACAATTATGCACATTTTCACATTTTAGGTCGTTTACTACAAAATCATTATTCATTTGGTCATTTTTAGCTTAGGTTATTATTCATTTGGTCATTTTCCAAAATCATGCTTTCTACATCTCTAATCATACCAAACATAACTTCATTATTTTTGCACCCATTTCATCCTACAATCATTATTACTCTTTTTATCATTATCATGCTAGCATCTATGCATATATGATCACCATTTCATATATCATTATATATTGTCACCATATCTCATCATTTTAGGTCACTTTTTCTCAAGCTCTCAATCCACACATCTTATTATCTATATTCACATTCCTAGCATGAATTTTGCATTCCATTTCCATGTCAATGTCATACCTAGCATGCCACACACATGAATACACATGACATCCTTTACATGCACACCATTTAGCCATATATAGTGCACATACCTACGGTTGGTTTCTTTCACCCAAATTATGTATACAATGTTATTTTCATGCCATTAACACAATCACACCATCCATTTACATCAATTCCATGCCTAACCCTAAGTTATACAATTTCCATCCATATGTGTACGTACAAAATCATGTAAAACTGCATGTTATGCATCAATTGAGTCAAGTCCATATACCTAGGGTGTGAAAACACCACTTTCTCCACCACTTAAAGGCCTTTGGTGGTGTTCTCCTTCAACACCTTCTCTTTGATCTAAACATAAAGGATTTTACCTTAGAAAAATTCTCAAAAATTCCATACAACTCTAAATAGAAATCTAAAACCATAGGATTTCTTAAAATAACCTAAGCTACCTAAAACAAAAATAAAAATTAAAGAAAAATCACTACACCAAAAATTACCACTATTCACCAAATACCAAAATCTTATTTCTTAACTTTCTTTTCTGATTTCTATTAGCTACATAAGCTTTAAGAGACTGTGGGGGTCTAGAAAATGTATGAATTGTAAGATTTAATGGTGGGAGAAGAGAGAAATGAAAAAAAAGAGAGAGAAGGTGGAAATAGCATCGGCCAAAGGGAGTTTTAGGAGGAGGAAGATGATTTTTGCACATGTGGCACTCTCATATGTGTAACCCTTCTTATATTAGTATGGTAAATGGCTCAAATCACACTATATGGCAATCTAACAGTCTATATTCTCCTGATTTTCATTTAAATTTTAGAAATTCACATAAATTTCTCTAGACCACCAAAAATAGCCATTTTAGTTTTAAAAATCCTTGATTAGTGCCATTAAGAGACTCAAAAAATTTCAAGTCAAAATTCCATCGACAGCTATAGTTACTATTCACCCACTAAAATAAATTATTCCAAATAAATATCAGATGGTCTCAAAAAATTAAAATTCCATCATCACAATGTAGATTGGAATTTTTGAGTTTTAGAGTATGGTATTTTCAAGTCCGTTCGAGTGCATCTTGGTGCTATCCTGACACAACCTCATTTTATGTCACTATTCACAATTCTTAACTCGTAATGATTTATTGGTTCTGCTAAAATTTTAAATTATTTCATTTTGTCCATTTTCTAGCCCATTAAAGTTTTATGACCAATACACCCCTTTATAGCCTTATTAAGGTGTCCCGACTCACAAGGAACAATATTCATGTCACGAAGGTACTATTTATGAAACTTAGACTTTCGAGCACTACATCATGTATTACAACCAACACAATTAAATTCACACATCACATCATTATAGTCATAACATGCATGAATTCACACCACATAGAAAATAATATCACCTATCTCATGCATCTACATCTAATGAACCATGCACATGCATCAAATCCTGATGTTATTTAGTCACATCACACATCATATATTTTAATAACTCTATTTACTAAGCATACATACACATATGTATAATTAAAGGCATCATCATCAATAAGGCATACACGATATGGATCATTAGGATTATTTAATGCTCTTATGCAAATCAATAGAAATATGTTGCATCTTAAGGAACCTTATGAATCATCCATACTTCTAAAGATTAACCACATACCACTATCACACTATTCTCATATATCTATTATAAAGGTCAATCATACACATACAAATATACAACAATAGTGTACATGTCATCGGGCATAGATATGTATCATTCTTATTTGTTATCCATGTAGTAACATTATTGACATGCATCATATAGTATTGTAAACATGCATGCATAATGGATCATGACACATGTATCATGTGTCATACATACTATTCATGCATACACAATGTACACTCTTGAAAGCCTCTTCATTGTTAGGCATTCATAGCATGCATTTATGCACATGTGCAAAATATACTCATTCATTCATACATCATACTACTTAAATCATAGATCATGACACATATAATGTAAAAATATAAATCAAACATCATGTTAACCATTTGTGCGCATGTCTATTGTAGATTATCCTTTACTTGAACTCTCTAAGAGAATGACTCAATCCTAATAGCCAAAGAAACCTTATTTCTAAAAGATGACTTTAAGTGGCACTAATTTGCAAAGCATTATAATAATTATTAAGAAGGCTATGCCTTTAGGAATAGAGATAATTTAGGCCATGATCTAAGAAGAATTTGTGAAAGCGAAAGCAAACATGGGGGAAAAAAGGAGAAAGGCCCAAGGAAGGACCAAAGAAAAAAGTGCCTAACAAAGCCTACTAATGTTCCTCCTTTATTTGATGACTTGAATAAGCTTTTGTCATATTATTCAAAGAGTTAAGGAATAAGAACTTGATTTACCTAATGACAATAAAGCCTCAAACCATAAATATTAAGCCTAACCATCACCATCACCATTTTTATAGTTATCACTAAACAAGTGGCCACCTTACCAACAACTATGAAAACTTCCACCAAGCTATTCAAGACCTCTTAGATGTTAAGGTGATACACAATTTTAAATAGTGTCCATTACATAATCTAACAACTATGCCTCACTTCCCTTAAGGGTTAGGTTCTCTTTTCCCAATTTTCTAGCCTTTTCCTTTAAGGCTTGATGATATTGAACTATGAAATTGCATTAATCAAGGATATGGAAGAATCTAGTAAGAATAAATGTAGAAAGACTTTTTTGGTTTTATTGTTACATTCTTCTCTTACCTCGAGGAAACTATTTAAAGTTTAATAAAATATTGGCTTAGTTTACTTTTTGATAGGCCTTAATACTGTCATACCTCAACTTCTAGCCCAATTTACATAAGGATAGGAATAGAATCAGAATAAAAAGTGGCAAATGGTATAGATGTATGGACGTAGACTCGATTAGTGTAGACTATAGAGCGAAAAATGACCAAAGAGCAAAATGGTAATTTTGTGGAAAGATTAAGGGCAAAATTGGAAATATAAATTTGAAAGCCTTAAGATTAGTAAGACAAGTGTAAAAGGGGTGGCAAATAGGAATTTAGTATGTAAAATACATGAAAAGTTGGAAAAATGAGGTTCAGGACACGATCTCGATAAATAGTGACACTGGATCGTAAATAGTGCATCCCAAGCTCGATGTGAGATTATCAAACCATAAATTAGCATTAATTATAAGATGCATTCTAGTTAAATTTGAGAAGCATTTATGGTCATATAAGGGTTTAATGGTCGAAAACAAAATATGGGTTTATAATGTAATGTCAATAATAAATCATTCAAAGTTGAATGAAAAAATTCAAAAATATGCTTAGAAAATTTTAAAAATGGCACATCTTGATTGCTAAAAATTCTAAGAAATTCAAAAATAATAAAGTTGAAATTTTTTGAACATGAGAGCTATTAGAAAAAAATAGGGAAAAAATCCAATTAAATGTCGACTTATGGAAAATATAATGACTTGTCACACTCGACTTATGATCCGATTTTGTGAGGATAGAATTCGAATTTGAAGAAATAGTTGTGAATAAGAAGGATATATAGATCATGTGGAGTCAGTTGGTGTGAACTACGGAGCAAAAATTGATCGAAGGGAAAAATGTAAAATTCACTATTCATGGTCAAAATGAGGAGAGATGTGACGCCCGTAAGTTGAGGCTTCATGAATAGTACCTTCGAGGCTCAAAAAGTAAGCCAGAGTGCTGGGTCACCTTTATAAGGCTTGAGAAGAGGTGTACTGATCATGAAAACTCGAGGGGCCAAAAAATAATGAAAATGACTTAAAAATTTTAGCAAAACGAATAACTTATTTTAGGCCATAATCTAGTGGGCCATAAGCTCAGATCGGCTTCGGTCAAGAATAACCTAGGATATGCTTGGATAAAGCTAGAAATACCACATCCTAAAGGCAAAAAATTTCACTAAGACAATTGGTGAAGGAATTTTAATTTTTTAAGTTCGTTCGGTAATTTTTCAAAATTTCCTGATTTTTTGTGAAATTAGTTAACCGACTTGCTGATGGAGTTTTGTTGTGAAATTTTATGGGCCTATACATGAGCCTAATTGAGGATTTTTAAAAATGATGCAATGATTTTTAGAGGTCTTGATGAATTTTAAAAATTGCCTGAAGTTGTAACTAAAAATCTAGATTTTTTAGGGCATTCGGGTGCCACATTTTACCTCTCAAGCCACTCTAGCCCCACTTTTTATAGTCATGGCCAAGTGGGAAGTCTACTAGCATGCCACATGACCCCCACTCGCCTCACTTCTTCTTCTCCCACAACCACTAGCTGAAGCCTCATTCCCCTTTAAGCCTCTATTTTTGCCTAAATTTAAGCTTATTTTCTATTAAAACATCCACCAAAAATCACATTAATTAGGTAGGAATTCATCTTTGAAGCTTGGGACACCATAGTCGTCCATGGAGATTTCAAAATTTCACTAAAGATTGGGTTACATACATGATGGCCCGGAAATCCAATTTTATGTGCAAGGGGTTTTTCTTCCTTTTTATTTTACTTTTAAGTTGTCCCCTCAATTTTAAGCAATTCTATGTTTTAGATTTTTAATTAGATGCTTATATGATTTTTAGGATTTTTTCTAAGTTAGTATATGTTGTATGTAAGCTTGAGAAGGGACAAGGTTCAACAATGCAATTAATGGTCCTAAGGAGTAGAAAAAGCTTTAAAAGTAATCTAGGTATGTGAATTTGATTAAATAAAAGCATGCCATGTTGAGTTTGAATGTGATTTATCATGTAATTGTGTATGGAAGTTGTGATTTGATTAGGTATTATGTAAGAATTATGGATATATGCTTAGTTTGTTGATAATTATGTATAAAAATGATGATTGGCATGTTGAATTGATGAGAAAAAGGATGGAAGGCCATAATCCCATTTTGGCCAAGAGGTATATGAGATTTGTGTATAGTGCTATGTATGTGTACATGATGTACATGGTGGATAATGTAATGTATAGCATGAGTATGTATGGTGTGGATGTGGATTTGGGGGGGGAGAATGTATGTATGGCCAAGAAATTGTTATGGCCGAAAAGGGTAGGTATGTATCATGGCATGTGATTGGTGTGCACGGTATGTAATCATGGTGCAAATGATGAGAATTGATGTGTTTACATATGTATGTATGCGTGGGTGGTAAATTTGATGAGAAAATGCATGCAGATATGTGATCATGGTATGGTCGAGGCATGTGTGTGATGTGTCATGGCATGGCATGCATGGTATGTCATGCGTGCATGTGTGTGTGCTAGAATGATGATATATGACATGTATGTGTGATCAAAAGTTGGAATGTGCATGTATATGCAAATAAACAAGCATTGGCCAAGAGGTATGGCATGTATGACATATATGTTATATATATGTGACATGGTGTATGTTGTGTGTGAATGGCATAAAATGTTGAGCATCTAATGAATGATATCTAAATGGTATGGAATGTGTATGAAAGATGTTGATGAACAAGATATAAGGTATGACATATAAGGTAATACAAATGTGCCTATGATTTGGGGAAAGAAATGGTGAAAAGTGACCACAAAATGGGGTCCTAAATTTGCCTAAAAATGACCTACAAATTGAACATGAATTCTACTTGATTTTGGTAAAAATATGAGGCCTCTTTTGTTGGCATTTTAGGGCATTGGAATGAGATTGAATGTGGCCTAGAATAGGAAGTTTGTAGGGTTTGAATTATTGAATGAAATGGACATAGAACAAAGACCTAAAACTATGAAATAAGAATGGACTTGTAATTAGTATGATAAAAAGGGACCTTTAATTGTCTAATAAAATATGACCTATAACTGTTCAGATAAAATTAAGCTATTGGAAATAAATAATAACTATGTATTAATCATTTGTAAATAATTTAAGATGATAATCAATAAGAAAATTAACATAAATAAAAACTAGTTAGCCTATTAGCTAGATGCCCACTGGATGGGTTAACTAGTCAACTAAGGATTAGCAGCTAGTAGATATTTGTCTATTTATTAGATGAAGCTGGTGTAGCAGTCAGTGTCTACAAGATGGACCACTACACTATGATATGATGATGATATTTTTCT
>CANXYI010147818.1:0-21733 GCA_948208565.1 Hura crepitans
TTCGGTTCGGTTTTGCACACCCCTAGTAGTGATCTAGTAAAAGTGGTTTAGTTCGAAGCTTGGGTGTCAATAGTTAAAGTAGGTTTTTTTTTCCTTAATTCTTTAAACATTACTAATAAGGGCTTTTTCAAGTTAGCAAACTGATAAAGAGGGTTGCTAAGTTTGGTCGGGCACTTCTATCCTTTATCTGTATCCACATTTGCTTCCATAATGATTTTAGACTTGGCAAGTTCATCCTTGATCATAGCTCGAATAACTTTCATCTCCAAAGCTGTAGCTTAATTGACAATTGCCCTAATACTTTGTAAGTTTTTACCACTTAATGCCATTTTTGGAATGTGGTCTTTTAGGAGAAGGTCGAGTTTTTTCTTTGAAAATTTTGAGTAAAGAATGATATACAATAGCTTTAGCTAGCATGATACATGGCTATTATTTTTATAGGACGTGTAGTATGTATATGATATGCATTATTTTAAGCATTAAGATGCATGGATGAACTAAGCATGTATACATAAGTGTATGCCTAACAGATGGGGATGACTTTAATTATACACATAATGTTTTGTACAATGAATACAAAGGGACTAGTATGATGCATGAGACATGCAAATGCATAATGATCTTATGCCTAGGTGAAATGATAGAAATAATAAAGTAGTTCTACAGGTGTATGTTAATGCTCAATGCCTGGATGTATGATGTCTTTAATTTTAAGTAAGGTGATGTGAGATGTAAGTTATCTCTAATGTTATTTGTTGTATAAGCATGCATGCATGATGTGTATACCTAATAACAAAAGAGACTACTATGATACATGATACATATTAATATATAACCTAAATGATGCATGCCATGTATACCTAATTAATGAATAATAAACTTACGAGATATGATGTAAGCTAATGCATGGTATACTTATTTCTAAACATGACATCTATGCTTGATTAATGACCTTACAAGAGTCTATATGAGGCAATGATACCTTATATACATATGTCTAAGTGAGAAGATATAGGACACAAAATAATTTTAATAATATTGACTATATATGCATGATGTCCTCAAAATGATGCAAAATGCTAATTGATTCTTATCTGAGTGTGTGCATAAATAATGGTTGAGTGTATAAAAACCTAATATGGTGCATGATTCTAAGTACAAGGATGTAACATGGTTATTGCATGGATACATGTTAGGTAAAATGGTTTAAGGAAAAATAATTATAACAAAAGATGACTAACTTTTACAAAATGTTAGCTCATGATGTTTACATAAAGATGCATGACTTAATTACAAGTAGGATGTGTGCTAGGTAAGACGATGCATGGGTAAGGAGATTATTGTAACCTTTACAAGATGTTAACTTATAATGTTTATAAGATGCATGTATGTATGTATACTAATATTTATATAGTGGCGCATGATGAGTAAATAATATAGCTATACATGGATCATTAATGTATGTCAATGCTTGAATGCTAAAAAAGATGATTAGGTGTGGTGCATGCTAATGATATGTGTGTATGCATGTTGCATGCTAATGTAAAGTGTGCCTATATCTAGGTGAGATAATATAGAACATAAAAATGTCTCTGATGATGTATGATATGTATGCATGAGTGAGAGCATAAGAATCTAATATGGCATATTGATGCAAGGATGTATGCATGCATAAACAAAAAGATAATAAACTTTTAAAAGATGTAAGCTTACGATGTTCACTATATATATGTATGCATGACCTTTAAATGAAGATGCATAATGCATCATGTAGATATACATAGATAAGCATGATTCGTGACTATAAGGTATGAGCTTACAATGCACATGTATAAAATTTCTATATGGGTAAAAGAAGAAAAATGATGTATATATACAAAGACAAACACAAGCACTAAGCTTGCACATGTGGTTTAGCCATTCTTTCCTAGGTGATTTTAACCTAAAAGGCCTTATGTACTTAAAATGCATGAAAAAAATAATGGCCTAGAATATTAGACAATATTTAAGTTTTGTTTGAAATGAAATTAAGCTGGGCCTATCTTAGATAAAAGGCCTAATAGGCTTGGCCACATCTCAAACAATTTAAATAAGGCTTAATGCAATAGGCCCACATCACACTCAAAATAAAAATGCATACTCTTAAGAAAGTTGCTAAGCTTACTATATAGACTTTTGGTTAAGTCAAAAAGGCTTAAAGTCTTTCACAAGTAAGGGTCCCTCCTAACGGGTCTTCCTAATCAAGGGTAAAGTGACAGGTCAGTTCATCATTTGATATTCTTAAAGGTATAGGGCTTATGAGTAATGGATATACTAGCAATCTTCCAAATTTGAGCGAAAAATGGCTTCATGTTTCAAAACATCATATAGGGTAATAGGGGCACAATTATAGAAAAGCTATGTATAAGATTAATAAAAATTAGAAAAGACATTATTTCTTTGACTATAGATATCCATAAGTGTTATGGTACAATAACAAACAATCCTTCCAAACTTATTACTCATTCTCAAGGTATAAAAAATAATTTTATCCTAGGTCGGGCTTTAATCATACATCAATTAGGATATACGAATTCTAATGTTAAACTACCTATCAAACTTGAATTCACATTAATTAAATAAATTTGAAGTTAGTTATAACCTTCTCTCTAATTAGAAGAGGAAACTTTAATTTCCCTTAGAAGTCTAAGGAGATTGTAAACATAGTTCAAATTGGACTTACCTAACCAAGTTCAAATCAATCACAACAAATGCATGCCTAAAGGAAATTTAGGGTTTGTCCTATATGATACTGAGGTTAAACATGACAAAGGAGGCTCATAGCTGCTACACACTAAGCCATATGAGCTGCACTTCATAGTGTCATCAAGGGTAGACTTATGCAGTTTTAAAGAGTAATATAGGTCCTAACACATGGACTGACCTTGAGTTTTTAAAGCCAACCATAGTTTAAGAAGTGTGATATCACTTCTACCTAGCGGAGTCACCACTCGGTGTAGACCGAGAATTAATAAGCTTGGCATAAATGTTTTAACTTAAGATAAAGACTAAGTCATTGATTATCAAAGAACTAGGTTTGTGGTTGACACTTAATAATCATATGCTAAGTAATCAATGTGTGCTCTCTTTATTACTCAGTAAAACTATGATTTTCTAATGTAATGCAATATTCCTAAGATCTAAGATTCACATCATACAAATAAATGATATAATTGCAATAAAAATAATGTGGTTACTTAAAAAATTTGTAATGATTCATAACATTGAATATTCATCAATATAACTACTTCAATATGCATCCTAATCCTTATGTAATAGCATCATTAATTATATATGATATGAAAAACATAATAACAACTTAAAAGTATAGTATTAACAACCATTATTATGCCAAATCTTGTGAAGAAAATTTGAAAATGATTTTATAATGGATAAACAAAGTATCTAATTATATTTTATCAGAAAACATAATTTTGATGCAATCAAACATATAATTATGATGAAAACATGATTTTTATGATGAATAATGCATAACTTGGCCATTAAGACTTACCA
Organism: Hura crepitans; assembly: GCA_948208565.1. Taxonomy (NCBI): domain Eukaryota; kingdom Viridiplantae; phylum Streptophyta; class Magnoliopsida; order Malpighiales; family Euphorbiaceae; genus Hura; species Hura crepitans. The sequence continues at coordinate 3,556 of CANXYI010147818.1, forward strand.
ATTATGATGCATCATGCAAACAAATGATTTTATAATGGAAAAACATTGAATTCATAAAAAAATCTTCTCTAAAATCTCCAACAAATAAAGCTAACTCTCTTAAAATAATTCTAAACTTTCACAACATTTTGAATTGATAATTTTAGAATATTGATACCCTCAAGAACTAGTTAAAGCTCTCCAAAAAAACACTCTGTTTAAAAAAAAATTATGAGTATTCTGTCCATATTTTATGTACTTTCTGAATATTATCTATGCGTCTTTTATGTTTTGTGTATCCTTGATTGTGGAGAGGTGGATGTTATTTATAGGATCTAAATTAGGGCTTTTAGATCCTTTTCCAACTCTATTATCATGTTTACACCAATCAAAAACTATTTGGCACAACTCCAGTAGGAAAGTTTGGTTCCAGAGGCATGAAATTAGAGTTAGAGTTGAATTTCGACTCTTGTAATCGATTCTAAAAAGAACCATTACACATGAAATGAAATCACTATGCAGTGGGTTTAGAATTGTCGCTTGATGGTTTTATGACAGACCTAAGGTAAGTCGCCCACTCGACTCTAATTATCAACTTTCTCTCCTTTTACCCCCCTACAGGCTATTTTCATGCCCTGCACATATTTCTCAACCCTTCTAAGCTCATTGTAACTCCTTTCCAATTCTAATGATAAAAAGATCATTTTACCCCTAAAGAGTATTCCCACTTATTTGAGTGTTCTCATCACAAAAGTCAATGTACTTGAGTTATTTCTGTGATTATTGTCATCAGGGATCCTAAAAATCAAGGGATTAAAAATTCAGTGTTTATAGAATACTAATTGAATTGAATCTAAAAAATTGATACAATTTTTAATTTTATTTCATATGTTATAGACATATTAATACATATATAATTTTTATAAAATGTGTGATATAATTATATTATAAATTAATTTATTAATTATATATAATTAATATATAATTATATTTATGAAATTCGATTAAATTTTTATGTTTATTTATGTAAAATTTAATAATTAGTTGCATATTAATTTTAAATTATTGAATTTTATTGATATAATAATAATAATAATAATAATAATAATAATAATAATATCTCCATAAATATTTGAGTTATATTTACACGATTCATTAAAATTATGAGATAATTTTTGACACTTATATTTGTGGTTTCTTGAAAAGTTTTTACATTTGTCAAAAAAAGAACCAATTTATTATGTTTTTACTAATATGCTATAAGAATAAAAAAAAATATTTATATGTACTATTTTATCAAATAAAATATAATCTAGAAAACTATTTTAACATATATTATTTGAGAAACTTAAAATTACAATTTAATATGAATTTAATTGTTTTAATCTTCTAAATTAGAATTTTATTTTAAATTTATTGATGTTTATAAATAGTAAAAATTAAGATAAAAATAATATTCTAAGTGTAAAATTAAATAAAAGATAAATTTTACTTTTTGTATCTTAAATATCATTTTTATTTAATAAAATTATGTTGAACAGAAATAAAACATTTGTTTCAAGATTTGGTTTTTAATAATTTAAATAAAGGCAAATTATTTTTTGAGTTACATTTCTTTTTTCCATTTCTTAAAGCTTGTATTAGTATTGAACTACCTTAAAAAAATACTCCTATCTCTTCATAATTAATAGTAATATAAACAATAAATACAAATTTATGAGTGTAAACTACTATAATTGAAAATTAAAGGAACAAAAGAGTTTTCGTAAACTTTCTCTGAGTTTAATTGCAGTAGAGTTAATGGCTACTCAAGGTTTAATGGATGTAAGAAGTAGACGAATAAAAAAAGAAAAAAAATCAAAAAGAGAGGCAAAGCTAGTGACTAGTAACATCTTTTCTTTTATGAGGAAGCCCAATATCATATAAGTCAATAAAAAATAGTTCTCTCCCTCAACAACCAACACTGCAAGCTTTAGTTTTGCTTTATTCAATTATTTTATTGTCTTTCTAAGAGATTATCTTTAATTTTAATGTAAGTGGCATGAAAAATGTGACTTTGCTTTATGGGTAAAAATATTCAACCTTAATGTTTTTTGTAATCCTTTTTAGTTACTCTTTCTTAAGTGTGAATGGAGGGGTTGAACATGGATGCAATAAAGAAGAATCAAAGACTTGGAAGACCTTCAAGTGGCTAAAATAGTAGGGATTATAAAATATCTAAGGAGATAAATGTAGAACTTGAAGTCGATTGGAGTTTGTGATGATTACAGAGAGATAATAATAATGTTTTGATACTTTTGACTTTGTTTTTACTTTCTAATAGAGATTTGATTTTATTAGGGATTTTTGGTTAACTAATTGACAACTATGTAATGGACGCTTATGCTAGGTTTATAGGGTTTTGAGAAGATAAGCTATTTTTCATCCTATGTTTTACCTGTTAGGTTAATCCTTAAAGCTTCAACATAAGCATGTTATGATTTCTTATAGCAAATGTGTCAACCTAGGATTTAACTACAACTTCAACAATCAAATACATAGTTTATCTTTACATAGGTATTTGATTTTAAAGCTTTCTATGTGTATATCTTCACATTTCCTTACTATCAGATATGATATGTTATGCTTTATTTTAACTGCATTGATATAGAGGCTAAATGCTTACCTAAATCATTATTATTTCCTACCTATCTTTTTTTTTTCCTTTTTTTTTAGATAAAAAGTTAACATTTGAAAAGAAGTTAGAAGAACTTCTCAGCTTTGGGAAATAAAAAAGTTCATTCTTTGGAATTAAGAGAGGATATTTGTGTAACTCTCTAAATTCATGTGTTGTGAAAGTACATTTCTAAGCATAGGTAATACATTTTTGAACTATGAATAGTACATTTCTAAGCTAACTTGAGGATAAAAAATGACATGAAAATAAGTTTAATAAAAGGATAAAAAAAAAAAATGGATAATGACCTATAGAGTTAATTGGATTATTGAAAAAGATGAGGATATAGTGTAACACTCTTATATAAAACTAAACATTTTTCCAAAATTTTGGCAAAGCTTCCCTCTAAAAATATAACATTTTCTCCTATAAACAAATCTCAAAAACACTTTTAATACACTAACCTTGACCCCTATATTACTATAAGAAGGCTTAATCAACAATACACACTTTAATCATCATCATTCATATCTCATATCAAAGTATATCATAGATATAATTTAAAACTTTTACAAATCATAATCTCCACATTCTCATATAAATACTAACTTTGAACTTTATAGTTTACATGCTATATATAAAAGAAAATATATACAACTAAAGATTCCATAAAACTATTTTTTAAAAGATGTCTACCTTCAAGCTTTAATGATGTAACTCGTCTAGTTAACAATGAATTCAAAGACAGACAACTTGACTTTAAACCTGCGCATGGAAAAACCAATACACTAAGTCAATGTATGACTTAGTGGTACAATGACATTTGAAATAAACTCAAGTAAAATTATATACATATAAAAAAAAACAAAATAACCATTATGAAACATGAAACAATTAACATAGTAACACCTATTCATTAATATTAGATCATGCAACAATAACCTAAACATTTATCTAACGAATGTGTATATATTAATATATCATACAAAACACATATATTTAACATTTGTTTAATTAACATAGAATTTAAAAGTATCATATCTTACAACATGCATATTCAAATTTACTAAATATCATTAAATAGTTACTCATTTATTTAGATTTTTCATTTTCCTAACTTTTAACTTTGCCCATAGTAATACCAAAGGAATTTAACATTTAGAGCTAGATACCGAGAATTAAAAGATATTGGCTATAGCTTGAAGTTGTTTACAATTAGCTATAACCTGAATTATTAAGTTTGAGTACAACCTAAATGTAGGAACTTATGATCAATAAGAACATGGCTACAACCTAAAATGTTGTGGTACCACTATATCCTAATTGACATACCTACCTATCCAACTCTATTCCTACTGGGTTACTAAGGGCAATTATTACCATTAAAATTTAATTATATTTTTTACACTCACATATCATTTGATAAATTGCTAAAAGTACTTCAACATAATCAATTGGAGTCATCATACAAATTCACATGCTATTTTCCTTGTTTCATGATCAATAACAATAAACATAAGAAAATAAATAATTAAATTAAAATATAATCCTTTTATCAGTTATCAATTATAGTCTATTTCACAAACCTTAATATTTCCAATTTATTTTCAAAATCAGCTTTTTAAGCTAGTCTTTCATACCCTCTTTATCTTTCTCCTTGTTTTTCCTTTCTTTTTCAACTAACTAAACTAAAAAAACTTGAATTAAAATTCTAAATTTTATGAGAATGTTATACTTTTTTTCTAAATAGATATTATTGATAATTATTTTAAGTTCATAAATGTGCCATGTAATAAATTATTCAATAAATGATATTATGAGTTTATTACACATCATGAGCATCACAAATATTTTCACATATTGCACTTAAATTTTCTAAAAATGCTTATAAATTTACATTAATTATAATTACATAAATTTTATTAAATTTGCATAACTTAATTATTTCATTTATTTCTCAAATTTTTAATCACTTCTACATGTGTATATATAATCATTTAACTACTTAAAGTTTAATGAAAATAAGTGAAAACATGCCAAAAATAATTTTGCAGTAAAAAAGTTATGAAAATCCTATTAAAAACATTTAAATTTTCAAAAATAAACATTTGGCTTCGATATTATTTGGAGGTCACGATTGTGAGGCCTTTGTTTTACTCGAGACTAATGACCATCTTCATAGGGATCATGTCTGTGAATCCCATGCAAATTCGTAGCCCTTATTTGAAAGTTTCAGCAAATTCAATAGCTATCAAGATCAAAATCAACCCAATTAATTACAATTCATGCATTTACAATTTAAATTTGTACCTAATCATATTTGCTCAAGTTTAACTCAATATCCCTTTAAAAATCTCATAAAAAATCGACATTAGTCATCAAATTGTCCATTTAAAAATGTAAAATTTTTACAGAAAGAATTAAGAACTTTAAGTTGCATTTCAAGCACTTTTAATTGTAAAAACTCATTAAATTGGTTCATACATGCCATGCATTATCACTTTTACACATTTTAAATCAAGAATTTCATGGAATTCAATCCGAACTCATCAAATGACATCATTATAACCATTAAAAATTAGAATTAATGTTCTAAGAATTATAAACCTAAAGTTACTACACATGCAAATATTTTGGATAGAAAATATACAGAAATTTATTCATGAACATACCCTTTTGATAGCTAAGACTTTAGTTCAAAAGTTAATGCTTCTAAAACTAGAATGTCATCCTAAAAAGTGCTTGACCAACTCCTCTTTTCTTCCATCTAAATTCTGCTCTAAAATAATATCTTTGCTTCTCAACAACTTTACTCTTTACAATTTACACTTAACCTTTTAAAGATGAGCTTGCATGTTCATTTATGAATTTAATAGAAGAATTTGTAAAAAATTTGGCAGAGAGGAAAAGGAAGAATTTGGCCACTATTCAATTAAGGAAGAAAGTGAATTTCTCTTTCTTCAAGCACAATAAATAGATATTTATATAGGTGATATACAAGTGGCAAGTTTCCCACTCATTTGCCACTTGTCTCATGTTTATGAATTAATTAATCATGCTTAAGATTAATTAATCCAACTTAAAATTAATTAATCCGTACTTATATTAATTTGGCAAAGTTTATTTTATCCTAAAATCTTTTTATAACTTTGCAATTGAGTCAATAGATTGATTTTCAAATTTTAAATTTACCCCCCTTTTTAATATTACTCACTTACCATATTTCTTATTCCATATTTCCATGTAAAACATTAAATATGCTTTACAAATTCGGATCATTAAGCATAATGGGAAGTTGTTAAAAAGATGAATAGTTACCTCATGAGCAAAATTTGACCAAGATTAAAAGAAGTCAAATTATGATTGAAGTTAATTAAGATTATCTTGAAAATAAGTGGGATTAAGAGGGAAATAATGGAAACCCTTAAATATAACACATAGGATGATCACAATTATCCATTTCAAGATAGAGAAAATAAGAGAGTATTACTATTCATTATTATATTTCTTTTTGTAGTTGAAACTTTCCTCCTCTTTCTTCCATTTGATTTTCTTCTATTCACACTTTAATCCACCATGGTTCTCACTTTTTGAGCCTCATTAACAAATCTTAAACTATTAAAGGCCATTTTGATCGCCTTAGAAGCATTATATCTTAAGAAAATCAAGAAATGCACTACGGATAAATAGTAACCCCCTCTTAAAATAGTGAGGTAAATGAAGAAATTCTTCTTAGCATTAGAATAGCATAACATATGATTAATAATTGATTAAAGAAAATTTGATATTTTAAAAGGGAACAATTCGGGTCAAGTAGGAGTGGTAAAAGACAACGAAAAAGTGTAGAAGGATTCTTGAAGGTTTTGAAGCATTTTAAAGTCCAAAAAATGTGGTTAGTGTATACTAAATTCTTTTTTTCTCTCTTAAATTTGCATTGTGTTATATTAGAGTTTTTGTGTTTGATGTGATTTTTGAAAAACTAGTTCATTGTGCGTATTACATGCATGATGAGAAGTTATTTAAAAAGATTAAAAGGAAAAAAAAAACTCAAATAGCATGTGAATTCTATTAAGGCCGAAATATGTTATAATATGTCTTTAAAAGTTTTGCTTGATTTTTATGAATGTTGGCTGAAACTAAATTAGAGGTAAGATTTAAATGAAAAGAGAATATGATGAATTTATTTTGGAAGCTTTGGCTAAAATTTGCATTGTGAAGGATTTTAGGGAACCTTTTTATGTTACTGGTTAATTTACTTAATTTGGCACCTTGAGAACTTAAGTAAATAGTTCATGTGGTAAAATGGAAGAAAATGTATGAAAATTATGCTTATCCTCTTTTGGTCAAATGTTATAGGCTAAAGAACTTTAGTGTGCTTATTAGGGTATGAATGATCAAATGCATTAAGGAGAATGTTTAGTGTGCTATTTTAGGTATGGATTGATTAAATGCATTAAGGAGAATGTATATATATCTAAATGCTTTGGCTTTATGAATGAGGTAGAAATTAGTATGTATATTCTCTTTAGAGTCGAAATGACACATTATGCATAATTAGGAGCTTTTAAACTTATAATGCCTTATGCCTAGTTGAGTCCTTAAAAAATTGATGTAAATTGTTTATATTATGAATTAACAAGAGGAAAAATAAAATATGCTTGAATATCCCTTTTTGGTTAAATTGTGTCATTTGAATTAAAAAGATGTAAATCTTTGATGTAAAGGCTATATTGCATGAAAATGTAAATAATGAACTTAGTAACCCTTAACAATGAGGAAGGGATGACATAAATGGTAGGTGAATTATTTTTGTTATATGTGCCTGAATTTGAATGATGAAAATTGCAATGATGGTCATTTTAGAAAAAGTGGAATAAATTTTGATTGAGAATGGATTTTGGTATATGAATATGTAATTAAATTTTTGATTATTGAGAATGTGATTATATGAAAATACTATGTAAAATATGTGAAAAGAAAGGTGAAGTGCCACTTAAAATAAGACATTGAGGCTAAATATGGCCAATGTAAACTACTAAATAAGTAAAAAAAAATGTGAAATTTGAAAGAAATAAGCCAAGTATGCCTAGGTAGTAAATTATAAGATTGGATAGATAGGCATGTCAATAGACATCGTATCTAGCAGTTATACCATTAGTCTAGACATTATTGTGTCATCATTATTTTAGACGCTATTATTTCACCATTGTATTAGACACATATAGTTATGGTTGTGTTAGACACTCATGTGTCACTATAAATAGTCATGATATCCAATAATAATAGTTTCTACAATAATTTACTTTGACTAAAATAAAATGCATAAGTAACACATGTAATCTTTTATAATACACACACACACGCTATAGTTTTGAATGCATATGTGATACACATGATAAATTATTTTTAAAATATTTATATTATTTTTTTATTAATTTTGTGAGATTTAATTATTAGAAAATAATAGAGTAAAAGTTAATTTTGTATTACTCTACTTATTGTCATGTATTATTATTATATATTAAAAATTATATATCTCTTGCAAATAAAAATGAAAAAATATTGTGAGAATTATAATTTTAAATGAATAAATAAAACAACAAAATAATAAAAGTCTAAATATATTTCACAAAAATAAAATTTTATAAAGTGTTTTAAAGATATAAGAACTTTTAAAAGTGTTCAAAATTTCCTATAAGTGTTTAATTTTATTATATTACTTTATAAGAATCTTACCTTAGTACATATACATTATCGATTATTTTTGTAAATATAATTAATATTTAAAGTTATTATTGTCTAAAAAAGCTTTTTCCCTATTTATACTTTTATATCTATGTGTACATGCGATGCACATGACAAGTACTTTTATAACATATGCATATTATTTTTTTGTTAATTTTACGAGACTTGATTATCAAAAAAATAATAAAGTAAAAGCTAAATGCAAAAGTACTTTACTTATTGATGTGTATATATCATCACATATTAAATATTACGTATTTCTTATAAAACAAAAATAAAAAGTGTTACAAAAAATATTAAAAGATAAAAAAATAAAATCAATAAAGACTTATCCAACTCTATATGTTGCACGAGGGACCTCGGGATCGAGGATAATGCTCAGAGCTTCAAGACCTCTTACGGATTTTAAGAGTTTAGAGCCGCCATCAATTGATTTTAAAGTGCAATTGGTCACTCATTATTTTGTCTACATTTATTGGGTTTAGGGGTTGGTTATGTGCGATGAAGGAGTTAGATACCCTATGATGTCCTAAATTATTACTATATTTTTTTCTTGAGAAATTAGGTGATTAAAGCAACAAGTGATTTTTCTCTTACTCCTTTTTTATTTTTATTTTTATATAATCTTAAATAAGTTTCAATTAAAATAAATTGATTTCAATATATTATATTTTAAAAATAACCTAATTAAAATCAATTCATAATTTTAGTCATACTTCACATTTTTTAGAGTAAACTAAATTAACTCTATTATAGAATAACCTGACCAAAAGTTTTCTTTTTTTTTTTGTATATATTTAGAATGTATTAGATTATAATCAATTCTTGGTTTTAAGCTATATTTTATTTTTAGATTAAACTTATTAAAAAAAGTTTCTTATTTCAATCCTTATTATTTTTAGAATTTAGAATAGGTCAAATGTAAATGAATTCCAGATTTCTATTCTTACTTTCTTTTTGAAAGAAGAAAAAACTCATTTAAAACTCTTAACCTTATTTTTATTTTTTTTAGAATAAATATGATTAAAATCAATTACTGATCTTAATTTACATCTTATTTTAGAATAACTCGATTAAAATCAATTCTTAACTTCAATCGATTTTGTTTAAAGTTTTTGCAAATATAATTTTTTAATTGCAAATTTTGATTGTAGTTTCAATAATTCCTCCAAAAAAAGATCTCTCATTTTTTATTGTTATTCTTTTTTTGGTTTTTATAAATAAGTCATTTATTGAACCCGATAATGATTTAAACACAAAATTAAAGTTTACACCTATCTGTTAATAAAAAATTATTATTTATGTATTTACTTATCATTAGTGAAGAGAGGAGTTTAATACCAAAAATTAATTTGTGCAAAATATTTTAATTAATGGAAAGACTAAAATGCTCATAACTCTGATCTTTATCTTTAAATAATCTCTAAGGGTAAATATGGCTTTTGAACCTTCAAACCTATATATAAAAAGCTAGCAATTTTCCCTCTTTTTAATTTTTCTCCCATTTACTAATAATTTCCCCTCTTTCTCTCACATTCTTATCCTTCGTTTTCTTCTTCTTCTTCTTCTAATTCCCTTATGAACTCTCATTCTCTTTCACATTTTACACTTATTTTCTTCAAAAATTCTTTCTATACTTTCACACTTATTTGTTCTTAATTGCATTTTCCCTAAACCTATTCCTAGGAAAATTTAAAAAAAAAAATCTTTTGATGGTGAATGATGAGAAAAATCTCAAGTTTTGTTGGCTAAATCTATGATTTCTTCTGAATCTTGGCATGATGGCTTAATGTATGTTGAAAGTAGAGGTATTTCCTTTAACCCTATAATCTTTTTTAGTTATTCTATAATCCTTCCATCATTCATTTATAAATCTCTTTACTCAGAACCTTTATTACACTTAAAAGTATATATGTATGTATATGTGTTTTTTTTAATTTCTTTCGTTCCAGACCAGTGTACAGAAAAAAATAAGTTTCACCATTTTTCATTTCTCACTAGGGACTACTTCAACATGAATGTCTTTCTTTTTTATGTTTTTTTAATGATTTTTCCATTTACTAGCTTAACTTTTCTCTCTCTCTTTTATTTGATAAGGTGCTGATCTTTTGATTTTTGCCGGCTTGTGTTCAAAGAGTTCATACATGTCAAAAATTGAAGTTCTTTTTAGACTTTTTAAATATCTTTAAGTTGATTTTTTAAACTTCCTTTTTACAAATCCTTAGATTAAGACTTTATATTGTTTAAAAACTTTTTTGTTTTAGATTTATGCGTAAAGAATGACTTTTCTTTGATTTTTGCTTTTCATTTGGGTTAACTTTAATAGGTGAGTCTCTCAAGATTTATAATGATTCCTCCATTTTTATTGATTTTAATCTTTTTCCATTTCGATTAGATGGCTTGCTATTCTTGCATGAGGGGAAGTCAAGAGCCAAATTTGGCTTCTCCACCTCTATTTTTTTTATATAGATTTTAGAAGTATCCAAGAAAGTCATTTTGGTGTACTTTATGATTGAGTGGTGGGTGACTGTATTTTTTTTTTGTTTAATATCGATTTCTATTGATTCTTTTTCATTATTGATCTCTTTTTATTTTGATTTTTAACTTTATTATAATGTGGGTTTGTTAACTAGATGTTGATGTCTTTTTAAAGACTTTGGGTTGAAGAGTTTAGGAAAAATTAAAAGTTAAGTTCTTTTATTCCCCTTCCTTTTTTTTATTATGTTTGAAATTCTTTGAGGAAGTTACATATGATAGATTTTATTGCAAGTGTGATTTGTGTTTGGGTATTCATATTCTTATTCCTTTTAATGATTTTTATTAATCTTATTAATCTTGTTTTACTTAGATATTATGAGGTATTATTTGTTGATAAGAGAATGATAAGTATCATGGTTTTTTTATGCTCTTCAATTCTTTGTGTGTACATTTTGATTTTGAATTAAATGATAGAGTATAATTGTAAAGAAACTAATTTGTCTTTTTTATTACAAGAAGTTATGATTTTTTTTTCTTCTAATGAATTTGTGCACAATCCTGCACTTACAAGTTTTTTCCATCTAAATTTCAACTTCTATTAATTCTTGATGTTCTATTCGAACTTTGAGTCTACTTATAATTGTCGTAAAAAAATTTTAGTATGGTTTTGCTCTTCTAAAGCATTCGAACCTAAGTTTTTATAAGCTAAATATGAGACCTCTACTTATGCTTTTTTTTTTTTACATTTTCATATTCTTAAGTTGTATCTCTTTAACTTTCTTTTAATTAAAGGTGGTAATTGCAAAGTATTTTGTTTTCATGTTCTTTAGAAATTGAGTAAAAGTTCTATACTTAAATCTCTACTCTATTTTTTTGGCATAATAATACTAAAAATTGTAATTGCCTAATTTCTACTTGTTTTAATTCAAGGTTTTAAATCTTTATGGTTAGCTCTTATTTTTGCGACAATTTTTAGATTTGATTTTTTAATAATATAATCCACTCCCTAGATTAATCCTTAAATAAAATGACCTTAGATTAACCTCTTCTATCTTTGATTGTTTTAATTCAAGGTTTTAAGTCTTTGTCGTTATTTTTTTTTCTTATGTTTACTATGCATTCTCTTTTTTTTTTTTGCTTTTTTTCTTATTGCCACATCTTGTTTGTAGCATTATTTATTTATAACAAGCCAATGTCATTATTAATCAGCAAGTTACACTAAAGGTAGAGGGCTGGCCATGTGCTCTAACCTGCACAGTGTTGCCCCTCTACCTTTTACTATTGTTCTTTTTTGTTAGGCTAAATCATTAGCTATTTCTTTTAGGCTATAGGGTGATATAATTTGGGCAATATATAAGTTTTATTTTGTTTATTTACTATGTACATTTGCATTCATGGTGACATATATGTAAATGAATTACAAGAGGTATACCACATATGGCACCTCTTTCCTTTGTGTATTACTTTTGCAAGGATAGCAAGGCTTCTATGCCTATTCAGTGTCTCTATAGTGGTTTAAGTATATAATTATACTTTATAAGTTGGCTCTACTATGGTATATTCAGATATATCTTAAGGAATTTTCATGATTTGATATTTATCCTCATCTTTATAATAGATGAAATAATAAATAAAAATGTTATTTTCCTTTGTTCCTTATTTATAAATTGCTTGTTATTATTACTTCTTTTTATGTGTGATTATTAGTTTTTTAAATTCGATGTCTAATTACTCTTTATTGCCTTTTTTAGTTATGTAATTTAAGAATACGAAAGTCCTATTATAGGCATGATACCAATTGCACGAAGTTGAATAGGAAATTGCTATTTATGCTTGAGATATTATAAAAAATACTACCTTTGCTATTATCCAATCACAATAATCTCAATTATTCTAATCAAGCTTAAATAGCCAATCCTAATTACTATAAATTAATATTACTCTCGTATATACCCCAAATAATGTGGGGAATTGATACATTGGGGTAATATATGATAATGATTTAGACATATATAGGTATCTACAGTTGTCCCCTCTTTGTATGTCTCCTAAAGGACTTAGAGATGTGCAAAGAAATGATAGTATCATTAGTGGGTAGTAAAATAGTAAATAAGATTTACTATTTTTCTACAAATGATTTTGTTTTAAAAAAAGAAATAACCTTATAAAGAAGAGAATGCAATTTTTCTTTTGGGGAGGTGATTTTGTGATAAGATGAGAAAGAGAAGTGGAAAACCCTTTTTCTAACAAAAATCTTTTAATGAAAAATCGTCAAAAGATGAAAAAAATGGAACGGAACCCCCTCTCCTGATAAGGACACCTTGAAGGAAATCCTTACTTCAATAAGGATTTGTAGAGATAGAAAAATAAAAGATAAAGAGTCCTTACTCTGATAAGGAACTCTTAGGAAGAAATAATAAGGGTGTCCCTACTCTAATAAGTATAACCTAGGGAAAATCCTCGTTCTAATAAGGATTCTAGAGATAGAAGGAATAATAAGATAAAGAATCCTTAAAGGATAATAAGATAAAGAATCCTTACTCTAACAAGGATTTTTAGGAATTATAGAGATAAAGTGTTTTAACTCTGATAAGGAACTCTTGGGAATAAATAGAAGGGTGCCCTTGATAAGGACAACCTAGGAAAAATCCTCACTCCAATAAGGATTTCTAAAGATAGAAAGGATGAAGAGAAAGAATCTTATCTTTGATGAGGACATTTAGGGAAAATCCTCACTCCGATAAGGATTTTCAAGAATTGTAGAGATAAAGTGATAAAGAGATAAAAAGTCCTTGTAATGCCTGAAAACCCTGATTTTGTGAATAGCACTTTCTGAGGCATGAATAGTATTTTTAAGAAATCGAGTCACACTAAGGTGATCGATAGGCAGCACGAGTCATAAAATAATGATGGGTGAAATGGTGATGAAAATAAAGTTATTTAGAGTAACCACTAAACCAATAAAAATTTTCACGTCGATATCTAGTAATAAACTTAGTTTACGTTGAATGATAAAATATTTTAGATGTACTCGAAAGGAGATAAAAATAGCATGACCTGATGATCAAAAATTCTAATTAGTCCAATAGTGTTAAAATCAAAATTTTTTGACATCAGTAAGTATTTTATTTGAATTTCTTGAAAATGTGATTGATTAATTAATCGAATTCCCATTGGTTTTTGGGTTTGAGATTTTAAGGGTTTTTAAATTAGGAAATTTTGGAATTTTTGGTGCCTAGAGAGGCGTTTTTTGAAAAATTTAAGAATTAAATCACATTTTCAAATCTTAAAACTTAAATAGGATTAATCATAGCTGTCAGATTGCCACGTGACTTGATCGTGGACATTTATGGTCTTAATATAAAAGGTGTGAGTGTGTGTATGTATGAGACACATGATGAAAACTCATCTTCTTCCTCCTTTCCCCATGCCAATGCCATACCCCTCTTTTCTTTCTCCTTTCTCTTTTTTTCCACCATTTTCTAATATTTCTCTACCAAAAGATTCAAGTTATATATGGAAATTGATCCTCTCCATATCTAGAGCTCTAATCCAGTGTCAATTTTGCAAGAAAAAGTTATTTTGGGTGAAAAAGAGAAGTTTACACATTTAGGGTTTCAAACTCCTAAACCAAGGTGAACACTAAATCGAAACCCTAACATTTTTCTAGGTAATGAGGGATCCCAATTTAATAATTCCAATGTTATTTTTGAGTTTGGTGTAGTGTAGATTTTTTATGAATTTTTCTAATATAATTTCTATTATGAAATTTAGAGAAAGTGGAGGAAAGCTGAGATAAAAGAAAAGAGAAGCTGTGAAGTGTATTTTAAGATGTCAAATAACCGCTCTATAAGTATATTCGATAAAATATGTGTGTGTTATGCATTTTTAAGAATATGGCATTATGTTATTTTGTTAGTTTAAAGGTTTGGCTACCCCTAAAATGGCAAGCATGGTACATTAGGGTTTAAGAAGTGCCAAATTAATGGAATGAATGAAAAATGGGTTGAACATGAACTAAATGATGAAAATGGTATCTTAGCCAAATGGTATGTATGAAAAAAGTAAAATGGTAATTTAGGTAAGTAGGTCTAATATGGACATAATTAGAGTGTGTTAGGCTTAGATGAAATGGTGCATTGTGAATTGGAAACAAAAAAGAATAAATATGCATGATGATGAAGATATTGGGTATATAATGTGTGTGTGTTGTGTGTTGGGATGTGCATGTTGCCATATGGTAAATTATAGTGCATATTGATAAAAGAGTAACGTGAAAGGTGAAATTGTATTACAGGTTGAGGAATGTCAAATAACTACTTGAATGCAATAAATAAGGATGATGCACGTAATAATGTGGCATTATGGAAATGTGGTTACATAACATACTATAAAATGGTAAGTTTTTGGTTAACAAGAATGCCTAAATTGCATGAATCTGTGAACAAAATTCTACATGGGAAAAAGTGCATAATAAACACAATCTACATGAAACTAAAATAAAGAAGTGGTAATAGGCTATATATGTTAGACAATCAACTGGATTGGTTGACCAATCAACTAAGGATGTAACAGCTACTAGGACAATTTGGTGTCATGTTTCATAAGGGTACAGCTGCGGTGAGGTCCATGAGGGCCACCATACACAAGTATGTTGTATATGATATGATATTCTCATACGAGTGTAGTTGTTGGGAGGTCTAATAGAACTATTGCATATATTCTTATACGGGTGCAACCGCTAGGAGGTTTAACAGGACCACTACATAGTTATAATGATGTGTCATGCTGGTGTAACAACCATGAGGTCTAATAGGGCCATTACACACTTTCATGTCAGTGCAGTAGCCGTGAGGTAAAAAAATGAAGGCCATTGCACATTATGATCTTGATATCCAATATTTGAATTGGTGTCTATCAGATATAGGCTAGTAAATGGTACAGGATAGTGTGTAAAATAATGAATAATAATTGATTATTAACTATAAAGAGAAGTATAGTAAATGGAATTAAATGATGTAACATGATTAAGTATGTAACCACATGATTATAACATTACATGTGCATATCTCATAACTTGTTTTTACATATCATTACATACCTAACATGATTATGTGTGAGAGTTTAAACATGTTTTATTGAATACACCACTAAGCTTTATGCTTAGCGCATCATGTTTCTGATACGAAGGTTGTAGATAGACAGCTTCGAGTTAGCCTCAAAGCAGCAGTGCAATAGAGTTAACTTTAATCTTTTTGGTATAACTTTGTATTATATAATGTGATGTCTATGTAAGTAGATAGCACTCATATGTAACTAGGTAGGATGGGTTAGTTATGTCTTATGTATATATGTATACTCCTTGAGTCCAGTTTGAGTATATAAACTAAAATGACAGTTGTTATATCCTAATAATATGCATGCATGTAGACTTAACTGTGTGTTAATTATGTGACTGATATGACAACTTGATTGTGAGAATGTGAATGAGACGGATTACAAGGACCAAATGGGTTTAGGATGATGGGTTGAGATTGATTATTATAAAAGTGTTATTTTTTACGGGTTTTATTTTGGGACATGACACCGAGCAGTGGTTATGTTATCAGATTTCCATCTTAAAGGGACATTTTTGTTTAGTGTGCATATGTATATAATACATGAATATTTACATATGGGCCTAGGATATTCATGATTCACACACACACATAATAGGGTTTTAAGAAGATAATGATGGAATTAGGCAAAATTCATTAACATGTCATCTCTTATTCGAGTTGGTTATAGTTTAGGTAAAGCGTGTCACAATGTGCCATCTCTCATTTGAGTCTAGCTACTAGGTTGAGTGAGGCGTGTCATAGTCCTCACTCTAATAAGGAACTCTTGGAAAGAAATAGAAGGGTGCCTCTAATCTACTAAGGACAACCTGGGAAAAATCCTCAATCTAGTAAAGATTTACAGAGACAAAAAAGATGAAGAGATTAAGAATCCTCACTTTGGTAAGGACACTTCGCGAAAATCCTCACTTCGTACACTTTAAGGCATCTTTCATATCAATTATGGCTTGCATTCCTAATGCGTATGCTTCATATTCAATGACATTATTAGTATATTTAAAGTATAATTTGGCTATGGTTGGATAATATTCACCATTTAGGGATATGAGAATTACTCCAATCCCATGCTCTAAAGCATTTAATGCTCTATCAAACTTCATAATCCAATTCATATGAGAAGGTATTTCTTTATAGATTGACATAATGTATTCATCTAGGAATTCTACACGTATAGGTTGATAATCCTCTATAGCTATTTTTGCCAAAAGTCCTGCTACAACACTTCCCTTAATGGCTTTTTGTGAAACATATATTATGTCATATTCATATAACAAAACTTGCCATCTTGTAACTTTTCCAATTAATATAGGCTTTTCAAATATGTAGTTTATTAGGTCTATCCTTGAAATTAACTAGATGGTGTAGCATAATATGTAATTTCTTCATTTGCAAGCAACCTAAACAAGTGTAACGTCTTCTCTAACATTGAATATTTGGATTCAAAGTCGGTGAATTTTTTGTTAACTTAATATATTAGTTGTTCTCTTTTTGCATCATTTTGTTACTCTAAGATTCCCTTTATAGAGTTCTCTAATACTATAAGGTATGACAATAAAGGTTTACTTGGCATCGGTGGCTATAACATAGGGGGATTTTTCAAATATTCTTTGATTTTTTTAAAATAGCTTAACATTCTTCATTCCATTGGGTCATACTACTCTATCCTAACAATTTGAAAATGGGCTCACAAGTGGCCATTAATTGACAAATGAAATGAGCTATATAATTTAATCTTCCCAGTAAGTTTCTCACTTCCTTCTATGTTTTGGGTAGAGGCATTTTATTAATTTCCTATATTTTTTCTAGGTGAATTTCAATTCCTCTTCTATTTACAATAAACCCAAGTAAATTTCTTGATGTTAATTTAACTTGACTTTATACTTCCTTAATCACTCAAAGAGCTTTTTTAATGTTGCCACATAGTTTTCATCAGATAAAGATTTGGCAATAATGTCATCTTTATAAACTTCAATCTCTTTATTCATCATGTCATGGAATAATGTAACCATTGCTCTTTAATAGATAGCTTCTACATTTTTTAGTCCAAAGGGCATTACTGTATAACAAAATGTACCCCATAGAGTAAAATGTGGTTTTTTCTATATCATCTAGGTGTATCTTAATCTGATTATACCTAAAGAAACCATCCATCAATGAGAACATATAAAAACTTGCAGTATTATCTACTAAAACATCTATATGG
>CANXYI010147899.1:0-15947 GCA_948208565.1 Hura crepitans
GTGACTGGCCACATTTTTCCAATAATTACCATAATGCCACTATAAACATTTTTTTAATTCCTTCATTTTTGTTATTACCAATCAATTTCAACTTTAATTTTAAGTTAATTTAATAGGCTCAACTAGAAAGACTACACTCAAAACATTAGACCAAGAGGGTACTAAAAACTATACAGTGGCCTACATTTTAAACCCTAACTGTTGCACCGGCCTGCTCTAATAGTAGGGATTAGTTCACTTGAACCTCCCAATACTACATAAGAGATAGTAGGGATCAGTCCATAAACCTCCCAATATTACAAATAAATCAACCACTAATCATATTGTGGATAGCAGGGATCAATCCATAGACCTCCTACTATCCAAAAATCACAACAAAGAACTTCAGTGGATAACAGGGATCAGTCTATAAACCTCCTAATATCTAGATAATCATCCATATCAAACACTTCCAAAGTATAGTAGGGATTAGTTTATAGACCTCTCTATATCTAGAAAATCATCAGTAAATATCTAGCAACTGCTAATCCCTAAGTTGATTGATTAACCAGTCCAGTGGGTGTCTAACTAATGGGCTATCTAACCTTATTTTATGTTCATTTATTTATTGATCATCATCCTATAATATTTATAAGTGAAAAATAGATATTTATGATTTTATTTTTACAGTGAAAATTTGACTTGGACAGTCACAAGTCATTTTTAGTCCTATCGAATAGTTACGAGTCAATTTTTCTAAGGCATTTTTGGTCACTTTCTTAGGCACAATTAAATCAACTTTAAGTCTAATTTATGTCCTTATTTTAAGTCTAATTATGTCCATATTCAAGGAAAGTTCCAGTGCTTAGGTCCTTAGGTCATTTTTCCTAGACAATTATAGGTTAGTTTTTATACTTTGCATATGCAATTATAAGTCCAAAGTGTGTCTATTTCTTATCATTTTTCTGTGCCAATTGCACTCATTTTTATCCATTGCCATAGGTCTAAAGCCATACTCAATTACACATTTCAAATGGCCTTAAAAGTGGCCCTAAATCCATTTCACATCTATCTCACAAAATGTTCAAAATCTAGGCCAAGTTATATGCCATTTAAGGTCTTATTTTTAGGTCCATTTTACTATTTCATTTCAAGCCATTTTTAAGCCCTTTTCTAACTCCATTCCAACCTTTAGTTATTACCAAAACTTTATACATTTTTATGCCTCATTACTCACACATGTTTTCATATTTCATGCCAAGTTCACATTACACATTCTATGCCTAAAATGTCATGCCATTTTCACACACACATGCTATGCCATAACATGTACTTCATGTAAAACTAACCTCACATGCCTCTCAATCAAAGCTTGTTAAGGGCCATATTCATGCTTTTCTTCATATTTACTCATGAATACACATACAATAGCATCAATTAAGCATGCACACACATATACACACATCACATACCATACAAACCAAGCCTTGACATGCTATGTACATGCCTCGGCCACACTAAGAAATTATGCCTATAAGCACTCTTCCACTAAATTCACCACATACACCTATAATGCCATGCCTAACATCCCAATTCCCATTCAATGTTTCATGCCACCATGCCATACATATACCTTGCAACCTAAGGCAAATTAAGGAACCTCTCAGCCACTCACTACAACACCACTAAAGTTTCCCTTTTCCACTTTACACATATATATCTTAGCTAATATGCCCTTTCACCCTTCTAATCATTCTTTTCATAAATTCACCACTCAAATCATTCATACCACACATAATTAGAATAAACACAAGTTTAATTTATAATTACACATACTTTAACCTTGAATTCCCTAAGTTCTATACACCATTTCTATTCATTTTATGCATAAACTATAATTGGCATGATTCAAATACATCAAATTCACATACCTTTCTCAATTTATAACCTTTCCTCCCACTTTAAAAGCTTTAAACCCTTAGTTCACCTTAAGTTTCCTTTGCACCTACTTAGTCACGTCAATACTTAGAAAATTCCCCAAAATTTTCCATAGCCCTCCAATTGAAATTTTATGATTATGAGGATCTTAGAGTGATGAAATCCCCTAGAAAAAATTTTAAAATTAAAGAAAGAACACTTACACACCAACTTGAATTTTCCACCTCCTTCTATGTACACTTAGGCTTTCTCAAAATTTCTTGGATTTCATGGTCATCTATGGCTTTCACAACCTTTAATGCTCAATTTTTGCCTAACTAAAAGGATTTTTGGGGACAATTAGAGGCTGATTTAGTCTTAGGAAGCCATAAAAATAGAGGAAGAAGAGAGGAGATGGCATCGGGAGAGGGAGGAAAAAAAAGGAAAAAGTGGAGAAGGGTGAGGTGTCTATGCCAAATGAAGGCTTAGATGGCATAAAAGGGGTATATATAGTGGCTGAGGTGGCTCGGGTGGTGACATGTGTCACTCGAGCACCCAAAAAATGCTCGATTTTGACAAAAACTTCTATGAATTTTTAAAATTCACTCGAACCTCTAAAAATCATCCCATTCATTTTAAAAATCCTCAATTAGTCTCATTTAAAGGCTTATAAAATTTTACTACCAAATTCCCTCATTAGGAAGTTAACTAACTACCTCGATTTACATGTAAAATTTAAAATTAAGAAAAAGTTGCAAACGACCTTGAAATTTAAAAATTCCTTCACCAATAGACTTAGAGGAATTTTTAACCTTTAGGGTATGGTATTTTTAGGTCTGTCTAAGTACATCCTAGGTTATTCCCAGCACAAGTCCATCTGAGCCTAAAACTCACTAAATTTTGGCTTAAAATAATTTATTGGTTATGCTAAATCTTTAAATTAAGTCATTTTCATCATTTTTAAGCCCCTCAAAGTTTCATGACCAATATGCCCCACCTCGGGCCTCGTGAAGGTGACCTGGCAGTCTAGGCACAACTTTCAAGCCTTAAAGGTACTGCTCACAGAGGCTTGACTTACAAGTATTACATATAGAAGCTACCAAGAAGAAGAAAAATAAGCTAGAAGACTACTTTACCAAATACAAAAAAACCAAGTATAATAGGACCCTTGAACCAATTGTGATAGAAATCAAGTGAAAGCTAGGGTTTGATATCTTCGATAATGTCATCGATTAGGAATCCAGAGAACTAAAGCATGTCAAGAAATGGGAGGAAAAGATATTTCCACTATTCAAGAAAGCTATTACTGAAGAAATCTATCTTGTTGAAACTAAGATTATGCCTAACATAGGTTCTATAGAGTCTTATTATTTTTAGATTGAACTTTATTTATCTGATCTTTTTGATGTCAATAATCTTTTTAGCAATAAAATAAATAATGAATTTGCTTATTTATGTGATATTCTTTCTAATGGTAGCATGTATTTTAATGATCATTACATGAGCATTTTTTATATTAATTGCATTAAAACTAGCCTATTTAATCTTGGCATAAATGAGCAAACCAAAAATATATTTATTGCCTATGAAACTACTATCGAAGAAAGAGAAAATTTTAAGAGATTACTTAAAAGTATGAAAAGTTATTCACTTAAAGCTATAATGATAATCAGGAATTGATAAAGAAGTAGCCAAACATGCTATCCCAACATATAAAATACCAATTGTAAGGTAAAAATTAAGAATGATGAGACTAGAATTGACCAAAAAGTCAAAGAAGAAGTCACTAAGCTATTAGAAGTGAAATTCATAAAAGAAAATGTCTATCCCACTTGATTGGCCAACATAGTCCTTATTGCAAAGAAGGATAAAAGAATTAAAATGCATGTTGATTTTTAAGAATTGAAAAGGCCTTTCCAAAAGACAATTTCTCTATGCCTCACATAGATTTACTAGTAGATAGTGCAATAATGGTAGCCATATATTCTTTTGTTAAGAGATTTTCTAGTTATAATAAGATCTTTATAAAGATCATTGATAAGTGCAAGACAACTTTTTTTTTCTGAATAGGAGATACATTGCTACAAACTAATGCCTTTTAGCTTAAATAATATTAGGGCAACACACCAAATAATGGCAACCAAGCTTTTCCATGATATGATGCACAAAGAAGTTAAAATTTATGTTAATGATATGATAGTGAAGTTAATTGATAGAAAAGGCCACTTTGAAGCCTTAGATAAATTCTTTCAGCATTTTGACAATTTTAACATGAAACTTCATCCAAAAAGTGTGCATTTGGAGCTACTTCTAGCAAACTACTTGGATTTATTGTTATAAAAAATGGAACTGAGGTAGACCTAGATAAAGCCAAAGCTATAATTGAAATGCTAGCTTCTAAAATAAAAAAGGAAGCTCAAGGACTCTTGGGAAAATTGTAGTAAATTAACAGGTTTATAGCAAAACTCACATCTATTTGTAAACCAACCTTCAAACTCCTAAGAAATAATCAACCATGTGAATGGAATTATGATTGTTAGAAGGCATTTAATGCCATCAAATAATACTTAACAAATCCACTAGTTTTGATACTTTCTAAGACTAAATGCATGTTAATTCTTTACTTTGTACTGTCAAAGAATGATTAATTAAAGCCATAATAGCACAAGGTAATAAATTTGAAGTCGAATATACCATTTATCACTTTAACAAAAAGTTACTTCTTTATGAGCAAAAGTACATTAAAGTTAGGAAAATCTACCTAAGAGTGATTTGGGTTTCTAAAAAGCTGTAACATTATTTCTAATCATACAAAGTTAAAGCAATAGTAAAGCAAAACCCATTATGTTACCTTCAAACCTTGCCTTCTCTAATTAAAAAGATAGGAAAATGGATACTTTTACTTTAAGAATTTGACATTTCCTATATCACTAGGAAATCATTAAAGACAGTAGTTATAAACTTCTTAGCCTAATAACCAATTGACAATGACAATGTTAAATTCAAATTCCTAGATAAACACTTGGGGTTAATCTAGAAAGTGTAGTTTAATGGAGTTATTAACTAAAAAGGAGCAAGCATAGATGTTCTACTAGTCACACCTAAAGGCAAATAGATGTTCCTAATAAAGAATTTAGAATTTTTAGCTACCAATAACATACCAGAATATGAAGCATTAATTTATAAATTGAAGTCCTTATACATGTTAAAGGCAAAATTTGTAGATGTATACGAAGACTCTATGTTGGTAATACAATAAGCAAATGGGAACTAGGAGGTTAAAGATGAAAACCTCTTGTCCTATGTCAAGATAGTGATAGATTTGGCTAAAGGATTTGATAAATACACCTTTTGCCACATCCCTTAAGAGTTTAATTAAGTGGCAAATGCCTTAGTAGTGTTAATGTCAGTAATTGAATGTTTAAAGAAAATGCTAATGAAGATGATGTATTTTACCAAGTCAAGATATCCAATTTATATAGGTATACTTAAAAGGGTAGAAATATGAATAGATGATGGATTGCCTTAGTTTTATGATATTTAAAACTACTTAAACAATGGAGTATATCTTGAAGTTGCTTTTGAAAAAATAAAAGGGCACTGCACAAATTGTCAACTCAGCATTGCCTTTCAAGGAGTGTTATACAAAAGACACTATAATGGCATTCAACTCATACCATTAACAAAAATAAAGCACAAAAGGTGATTGTTGAAGTTTATAAAGGACTATGTAGGTAACACATGAATAGGAAAAACTTGGCTAGAAAAATCATAAGGCTAGGATACTACTGGTTGACAATAGGTACTGATTACATTGAGTTTATGAAGATACACCATAAATGTCAAATATATGCTAATTTAAGCTATTGATTGCCATTGAAACTTACAAATTTGTCTTCAGCATGGTCATTCTTAGCTTAAAGCATTGATATCATAGGAGAGATAAAGCTATTTATAGTTAGAGGGCATAAGTACATGTAATGGCAATTAACTACTTCTCAAAATGGGTTAGAGTTGAATCTTTCAATAAATTAGGGTAAAATAGATGAGTAAATTTATCAAAAGAAATCTTATCTATAGATATAAGTTGCCATATCACATAGTTTTTGATAATGAAGTGCAGTTTCAAGGCAAAACTAAGCAAATGCTAAAGAAGTATGAGATAGAGCATCACAAGTCCTTTCCTTACAGACCATAAGCAAGTGGAGCAATAAAAGAAACTAATAAGAATGTAAGAAAAATAATGCAAAAAATGATGATCACCTATAAGTATTGAACATAAATGTTGCCATTCACACTTTAGGGTTATAGAATGACAATTAAGATGTCGATAGGAGTAATTCCATATTTATTAGTGTGTGGGATGGAAGCAATATTGTCAATAGAGATAGAAGTTCCATTTTTAGGGTAGTACTCGAGGCAAAAATTCTAAAAATTGAGTGCAATTACACAAGATAAGAATAGTTAGTGTTAATCAATGAGAAATGAATGAAAGCCCTATATCACATGTAGTTTTACCAAAAGAGAGTGGCTAGTGCATATAATAAGAAGGTTAGCCAAGTATAATTAAAAAAGCCAATTTGGTACCAAAATAGGCTAAATCATTGCTAGTGAATCCCAGAGGCAAATTCAAGCCCAACCAAAAAGGCCCATACTTGGTTAAGAAGCTATTAAAACATAGCAGTATTAAGCTATTTAATCTAGAAGACAATGAATTCTCTAAATTGGTAAACTTAGGTTAGCTTAAGAAGTATTTCTATTACTAAATAATAAAAAAGAAAAAAAAAGAAAAAGAAAAGTCTACTAAGTTAAAAACCCAAAAAAGGGCAGCATAAGCAAAAATTAAGACACCTCAATGAGATAAAAACTAGGAAACAAGCACTTCATGTAAAGTTAGAGATATGAGAGACATTATTCAACTAAGAGAACCTATAAAGGCTAATTGATAATGGCAGTATTATTAAAGGCAATTAATGTATTTGCCAAGGTTAAATGAGACATGTTTTAATGCTAAAAATGCTATATTTTGGAAATTACCCTCTAGTGAGAAGCATCATATAATTAAACAAATTATGAAGCTATGTACAAGTTCTCTTTCACATGTAAATGATATAGCTTCAAATTTTCTCTTTAATGAAAGTGTTTTATTATCCCTCATAGAGCTTGTAAACTAACTACTGTAATTTTTATCTATATCTGTATCATAAACCCATTATTATCGCACTAATCAATAACTTATCTTTCTTCTCCTAATATCAAGTAGCAAGGGATTAAAATAAGGGATGAAGAAGTTAAATGAAAATCTTTAATAGGAGTAAGCTTGGAATTTCTATGAAAAACATTGGGTTTCATTCAAAATTTGAATGTGAATATAGGCTACACAAGTTGGTAAATATATAATGAGCAATGTTCCTACAAATTTAAAAAGAGCGCAAAAAATGGTCAGTTAAAGATCCACCTTGAAAGCTTAATGGTTTAGGTGAAATTCTCTGCTTCAAGCCAAATTACCTCTAGAGTTGAGATGGAATATAGAATGAAGGATGTATCAATTCAATCAATGGGACATAACTAGAATTATAAGATAAAGTAAATTGATTTCATGAGTGGTGGTACCTCTGAGCCATAAAATCTAGCCATCCCTTATGGTAAATTTCCTCTCCACTAGCCTAAAATAGTGATAATTTGGTAAATAACAAGTTTACAACTACTCTAAGGGATTTGACAACTGTTTGGCTTTTCTTGCAACCATATTTGAAAAATAAAAGATAGTAGGTTAAATGACCATACATAGACCACCTAAGCAAAAGTTAGGCAAGCCCACAAGTATAAGGACAAAATTAGTGCAAAATAGTCTGCAAGGGGAGAAAACTCGAAAGGGCTCTCTTAGGAAAAGTTAAGACAAAAATAAAGAGCGTACCTATAAAAGAAGTGGGCATCTTTGTATAAGCTTAGAACCTTATGGATTCAAATCATTAAACCTTAGATAGTTTCAATAAGAATCAATCAAAATTGATTTCCTCCTAATAAGATCCCATTGAGTAGTTGAAGCAACTTATAATTTCAAATGACATCTTCATAGGTCACTATCATATAGCTACCTAAAATGCATAAGAGCATGCATCTAGCCCATTTAAATCATAATGGTGCCAAATTGCTAGTACGTTCTAGAACAAACTAAAAATAAATAGGTCCAACACCATAGATAACCTTTTAGGCTATAGAAGGGGATAAGCCTAAAGATGCACTACATCTAATGGATATTGACCCTCATATGAAGTAAAAATGACAAGTACATTGATTGAGATGTCAAAATTCATTATGGTAGTAAAATCCTCTAGTGTGGGGTCAATTTCTTGATTGTTAAAGTTAAGGACATAAAAAAATTGGGTCTTAATAATGTGTATCAATTATCAAGAAATTATAGCATATCCTTACTTTTCTTAAGAAGCAAAAAGTAAAAAGCGAAGCAGGAATTAGGAGTCTGAGACAATGAAGATACAAAGGTAGAACATATGATGTGCTATGCATGAATAAGCCAAAGAAGGAGCAATTATAAGCTCAAAGCAAGCAAATGCTATTTCTATAAGGATTTGGGAATCCAAAACATGCTAAGAGATCCACTAACACATTAGCATTAATGTCTGCACAGACCTTCTTTATAATTATTCAAACTAATCACCTAAGGTAGTGCAACGTCATAGACTAGCTCTAAAATAGTCTATATATACCTAGCTCTAAAATTTCAAGCCTTTCTTGAACAACTTGACTGGGAACACTATTATTGTAAAAATTTCTTGTAAATATATCTTTATATATGAAGAGATTTTGATCAAAGATCTAATTACTTGTACTTTTTTTAAAGCATTTTTGTGATAAAAAAATATGTAATATGATAAAAACAATAGATGTATTTACAAATTTAAAATCTTAAAAGTGCTCAAATATAATAATCACCTAAAAAGCAATATGTAAAAAAAGGAAATACTAAAAACATTGGTGCTGGTGAGGCTAGCTTCATTCTTCTCCTTAGCTTAAAGTGTCCTTATTAGAGGCACCCACCTCTCTTTAATCTATTCTCTTCAGTTCGCACACCTTCCTCTTTGAGATGCATAACTAAGCCATCCATCTAACCAACTCATTTTGCAGTGAAAGGGGATTAAATCATTACATCTTGCACATCATACGTACATGTATATATACTATTTTTTTATAAATGTAATAGATAACTTATTGAGATAGCACATGTCTCATCTACAATAGCCTAACAGAATGCCTTAATGACCTAAACATCCTATCAATAAGAGCCTTTTTCACCTGTGCAAATGTGCCATGTTTAAATTCAAACAAATGAAGAAGTAATGGAAAAGTTAAAATTCAAAAACTAGCAAAGTGGTATCAGCAGGCTCGAAGGTAGCTGGCAAGCCATCCTCAATATTGAGATGGATAGACTCAAGGTCACTAAACTCATTATACCTCATATAGCTCAACTTAAACACATCTATTAGTGTACCCATAATCTCACCAAGAATAGGCTCAATAAGATATCCTTGCCCATAACAAGTTTACATGGACTAAGGTATCATTACACCTATACAATGTCTACTGCATAGGCTTACATGGATAGAAAAACCAGTTATGAGCTATATAGAGCAACTTTAATTGATCTCAAATGTCCATAGTCTTCACAGAAATACAATGATTAAAAGATCATTTCACATCCATATGGACTTTTTTCCTTAGGGTCCCACAAGGATTATAGGTGGAAATATTTGAATAAGTTCAATGATTTGTTATGTCAAGCTTTTAGCTTAAAATGAAAAAGAAATGGTAAGTTTACAAGAGAAAACAAAGGTAAGAAAAAAAAGAAGATATGAAAATCTTTATTTCATAACTCTGAACTGAAACTTATCACTTAAGCTTTGATAGAAGGAAAATACCATATTTCTCCTTAAACCAATGCAAAGCATCACCTATTATCTTTGTAGCTACCTCTTTTTATCATGTTACTAACTCTAGTTTTGCTTATTTAGATAAAATAACTTCATGAGAAAAACTTTGCATTTCACTCTTAAGTTCATAATACATCATCCATACAAAGGTAAGTTATTGAAGGAATTATGATCCATAGCAATGACATCCTTATAGTTACCACATGACAATATAAATGCAAAAAAGAGAAGTTTTAGAAATTTACTCATATCAAGTTTGGTCAATTGATTTTTTATTCAGTTTTCAGCTAATAAAAACCAATTCAACCTTTTTTCAACTTATTCCACATATGATTTAACAATTTTTTTTTATCATCAACAGACATTTTTCATGTTTGGAAAATATTTACAACTTTGAATAAGTGTTTTCATATTTTTATATATTGATTTTTTATTTAGTTTTCACCCAATAAAAATCAATGCAACCTCCTTTTTGGATTATTCCATATGTGATTCAACATTCTCCATTATTAAGAACATTTTTCTTTACTTGTAAGAATATTTATAATTCAGAATAAATTTTTTTATGTAGTTATCATTTCTGGTCAAGTTAAATCAATTGGTTTTTTACACATTTTTAGCTAATAGGAAATCAATTCAACCTTCACATGAGTTAATCCAGGCATGACTCCGCCTCTTCTAACTTGAAAGTCATTTTTCTACATTTGTAAAATATTTATACAAACATTTTCATGGTCATTTTTGTTCTTTTAAACTACAAATTAAGCTTAAAGTTAATTTAGGAGTTTTATTTCTTTAAACCTTTAGTAATTCTACTTTCAATGTCATCATATTTGAAAAAAGTGCTTAGCATAAACCAACTTAATTCACTCCTATCATATCCACATAACAATGTTGATGATATCAAACAATAATTTTGAATCCTTCCAACCTTCCAAAGACTAATGCGAAACTTAGAGATAAGGATTAGAACTAGTAAGTAAATCCATATAATTTAACTCGAAAGGCTAATCCTAGGGCTTGCTTGCCTTAAACATCCTAACAAGATTAAAAAACATCATGATTCAACCTAATAGCTAATTGTGTGGAGTTTAGAAAAAAAAATTTGAACCTTTGTATCCCTATATCTTCTTAGACTTTTTATACATTTACTTTTATATGTGTATTTGCTCTAATTTAGCTTTAGAGATCAATCAAATATTAGAAGTTTGCATCACAAGTATAATTCAACTACTGCTAATAATTGTGTAACATATTTATTCAGCCTTAATGTAACCAATAGTAGTTACTTTGATATGTATATTACATTTTCATCTCACAATACACACCAAAGTAGGGACAACTATAACCACCTAGTTTTAGGCCTATGACGATAACCAAAGATAGGCCCAAGCAATAAGATTATACACCTAGAACAAAGATCGCACGAACTACCAAGTTGTCTAGTCCATACAAACTAGCTTTCCACATGTTCACATGAACTAGACAATAGCCAACCTAGAGTATTTGAGCTTATGTCCCATAGTCTGCTAGACCTCTTAAGCTCATGGTTTATGTGGACCTCACTTTAAAAGCCTTCTAGAATTTGGTTTTCCTATTATGATTTTGATTCCTAACATAATGAGACTTCCTATTCTGTTGAACAAAAATGCCTCACTAGAGCCTTATAAATACCCTTCTCTTCATCTTATTTTAATAAGAATTATAACCTAAAGAATCTCTACTATAGGAATTTCTCTACAAGTCTAAACCTTTACTAAATCCTTTATTTCTTTCCAACCACAACCTGAGTCTTATTGCTTGAAGTTCAATCAATAAGTAAGATATAAGGCCTTTTACTATACCTCTTATTATTCTTTATTTTCTCTAAATTATTAATGATCTTTGAGGATTAATTAGCTATGTAAAGTGGTTAACTATAATCCCCACACTAATTATAGGAGTAGGCAATGAGTTTATGAGTTTTATTACAGTGTTTAATCTCTTTCAAATGTAATTCAATATTTTATTTTGTAAGTAGAGTTCATACGAACCTCTTCTCATGAGAATTTCGGTCCTTATAGACCTATTATCTAAGGCTTATTATTTTTTATAGTCTATATGAACTTTTTTGACATAGTAATATGTTGTTTTGATTGCTATTCAATAGTTGTTAATAATGAATCAGGTCTATTTAGTTCACAATCCTAACTATTGCATGTCATCTAGATTTGTTAATGCTAATTATGTAATAACAATTTAATTCTGATTATTTCCATCAGTAATTTCTTGTAAACACATTTTGAATTATATGATTCATTTTCACCAACCACCTTTTATAAGGTGTCAGGTATGTACGAACCTTTTTGATATGCTTTGTTATATGCCATCTATATGAACTTTTATTTGTGAAATAATAGATATGCCATGTGAGTTAGTGGTTGTTTCAATGCTGTTTATATTAATTAGCCATGCACATTTTATTATTTTCTCAGAATTCACTCATGTACAATAATTCCATGTAAATATGATGTGTTATAAGGTCCTTAGGACATCTCTTTGTGTTTCTGACCATTCTATTTGAGTGTGTAAGTTATGGTTCTTTAACGATGAATGCCTAGATAAACTTATTGCTGGATAATACATGACATCCATATGAACTTGATAATACTGAGGTAGAGTAGAATGTTTATTCCTTACATATCATTTTGGCTATGTACTTTTTCATTCTTTATTTATTTTAGTTAATAATTATAGTTTATATAAACTTCTTTTATATGTTAACATAATAATCTCATATCAAGGATCTTTCTATATAATTAATTGGTGCTTTTTATAAAATGGTATTAATTTTCCTTAATAAAAGTCACAAAAAATGTATTTTAATATAGTCCAATCTCCTAGAGATGGGAGTTGGGCACTTATCACTAATATTATGGAATTATAGGTAATTATTAGGTCATAAAGAAAATAAATGAATAACCCATTTTATGGATGTATATTTGGTATATTTACACTTTATGTATGATTTTAATTCTTATAATTTACTTTCCTTACATGCAAAGGTCACATGGATGATTTTACTTTAAACGCTTGCTTGCATGATATGGGATTGATAAACATTAAGATATAAAAGAGGTATATTATTGAGGTATAAATAAGATTTGATTTCAAACCCTTTTTAGGAAAAAAGATTAGTAGCTCTTTATGTAACAAGGTGTGACTTTAACATAATTACCTCATCCCTATTTTTTGTACCAGTCACTAGATCAATTGAAGCTATAAAGCTATGACCATGATCCCTACTAGCAAGTGAAGGGGCACAAAAGCCATGAGTGGCCATAAAGCTTGCACCCACAGGAGAGCTACTAAAGCTGAGGGTGTCTCTCTTTTTTTCCTTGATAATAAGGAAAGCTTAGCCTTATAAGCATAGTAAAAGCATACATCACAACAAAATTAAGTTAAATAAAGAAAATGAAATGTTAAAAGTTATCATAATTGAATGACTACCTGAATAAATGGCCTAGAAATATATAGTACCCTCTGTAATAAATAAGTGGAGGCTAACACAGTGTAATCACCTCCATCCTCAATGAGGTATGAGAAGCCAATGTAACCAGTGGACATATCTTGCACAAACCTCAAATTCTCTATATACCTCATAAATTGCATGTATGAGAAGACTCTAAGGAACATAGCAGTTATCTAACCTTATATACCAACTCAAAACTCTCACTAAGATACTAAGAGTATGTCTTAAGAGTTGTCAATGAGACTTTATCTCTAGAAAGCTCTATAATGTAATATAGGGGATCAAATAGCTCCTCATATAAGAAGCCCTACGAAGCAATATTGATATACACCAAGCAAACCAAGTAAGTACTTAATAATATTAAAGATCAAATTACTAATGTTTTGAATTTAATTTTGCAGGATTACTCACATTCACCCAAGCCCTAGAGCTCAAGAACTTTTTATGTTATATAAGAGATAGGTAGTTCTAAGGCCTTGCAATTGGGTGTACCCATTTATTAACACTAGGAAGTAGCATGGAATATCAATCTCACATAGCCACACTAATAGATTTAGTTATATGCCCAAACCTATAGAATACCACATCTAAGTTAGACATTGATAGAGAAACATAGAAATTGAAAGCAAAAAGGAGTTAAAATACTAGAACACTAGAGACAAATCCCTGGACAAACTTTTGAATCTTTTGAGTGCTAATAGCCATGTCAAGACCTTTATACAACCACTCGAGGGATGAATAGCACTAGTTCTAGTCTTTATTCTTCACAACTTTCTCCAAGCTCTAGTTCACATTGCCATTGGCATTGGCAAATAATGTGGTACCCAAGAGGTAGATGATGAAGTATTAGGTGTATTGATTAATCTCAAGTTGAGCCTCAAGAGCTAACTTAACCCACCTTTCATATAAGTCTATACATTTGATGCTACCTGACATGTCTTCTTGAACAAGCTGAGCAAATCCTTGATCTATTATACCATTAACTCTGGGTACCTACAACAAGTATCAAGGGCAATGGCATGACTAGAACATGGTGCTTGAGTAATTTAGGCCCAATTAAACGGGGTTATCATTAACTCACTAAACAACAAATGAAATGAGTAAGCTATGCCCATCTAGTGGTTTAGAAATGCTTTGAGAGCCTGCAAATCTCATCTAAAATCACCACTAACTAAGGCGCTAATGAATGACTAAAATCCCACGAGCTTAATCCTATTCTTGATTGGTGTCAGGATCACGGCATACCACAATTGAGTGTCAGCTACTGTGCCACCATAATTCAATTGAGTTTGCATAAAATAGAAAAGGTAAATGTTAGTACTGTACATTAAAGGTCACAAAACTAAAAGTTTTTCATTTTGTATTTTTAAGACATATTTAAGTCCATATAGACCAAGTAAAGAAACAGGGCAAATAAAGTTTTCATGGACTAACATCTTAGCTAGGTCCATGTAGACCACTATAGTTTCACAAAAAAAAGAAAAGAAAATGGCCAAAAAAAGAAGGATATTGGAAAAGCATCAAACTATTCTAGATAGACACATTTTTGCATGGATGTTAGTCAAGTAACATAAGATGTCTTAAGGACTACTCATTTCATAGAACACACATAGTCCATATAAACTACTAATCACTCATAGTATGTAAAAGTTTCAAAAATTATTATACAAGTAAAAAACACATCATTTGTAAATCAATCCTTAATTGAGATTGCATGGACCTCACAATAATTTACATGAAGTTTGTATAGACCTTTGTAGGTACACAATCAAGTCTGCATAGACACCAACCTCATAGCAAATATAAAAATCCATACAAACTCATATAATTATTTTAAAAACATTTTTAACCTAAGGTCTACTCAAACTTACTATTCCTAAACTTTATGGTTCACGCAGATTTCTAAAAAGACCTATTTTTGTCTACACGGACCTATCACATTAAAGATAACATCTATTATACATATCACAAATTTTAGCCAAAAATCACTGAACCAAGTGACAAAAAACATAAGAAGGAAGTAAAGAAATAAGGTGGATAAGCTTTAAAATAAGCATGCCTATCCAAATAGACAAAAACAAGTGTTAAATTCCCAAAATTTATTTTGTTCACCCAAAGAAGGCATTTTTGGTCTATTGAACAAAACAAAATTAATAAAACCCTTTAACATGGGCACTTCACCATTGTTGAGTTCCCAAGCATTCATAAAAATAACTAGAGATAGAAGAGCTAAAAGTGGGTAAGTTTTAGAAGCTATGATGGCTAAAGTTTCACTAGAGGCAAATAGGTTGGATGAGTTTAGGTCATAGAAGGCTATAGACTGGAGAAACAAAAATAAATCAAAGAGAATAAAAGAAAAAAGCATATATAGTCCATATAGACCTCTTCCACTAAGGAGTTTACAAGTATGAATTAAACATAAAATTCAACACTCCCCTCAAATTCACAATTCAACTACAAAAGCCAATTGTGTTAGATAAAATCAAGCTTATAATTCAACCTTATTATGGAAAATCAAAAGCTAAGATTTACTTTTACACTTGTGGTATGGTTTAACATTGAAATCCAACAATCATGCTGTAGATTTTCAT
>CANXYI010147950.1:0-12318 GCA_948208565.1 Hura crepitans
ATGGATTTTATGATGGGATGCCTATGACAAGGAATAAATGCAATGCTATATGGGTAATTATGGATAGACTAACCAAGATATCACATTTTATCTCGGTCAGAATTGATTATTCATGAAAGAAGTTGGCATGATTATATATAAAAGAAATCATGAGACTACATGATGTGCCACTTACCATCATATTTGATTAAGACCTTAGATTCACCTCTAGATTATAGAGAAAGCTATAGGATGCTTTGGGTACATGCCTCACCTTCAGTATAACCTTTCACCTATAGTTAGATGGATAATCAAAATGGGTTATACAGATACTGGAGGATATGTTATAGAGTTATATCATTAAGTTTAAAGGAAGCTAGGATTAGCACTTGCCTTTTACTGAATTTTCCTACAATAATAGCCATCAAGCTAGTTTAGGCATGGCTCCTTATAAGGCCATGTATGGCAAAAAGTGCAAAACTCCACTTTATTGGAGTGAGGTGGGTGAGAATAAACTCATAGGACACAACTTGATCAGAGATGCTATGGAGAAAGTCTAAATTATCAAAGAAAGGTTAAAAGTTGCTATTGATAGATAGAGAGCATAAGTTGAACTAAAACAAAAGGACATTAAGTATGAAGTCAATGAGAAAGTATTTTTTATGGTGTCACTAGGGAAAAAGATGCTCTAATTTGGTAAAAAGGGCAAGCTGAGTTTGACAATATCAGTCCTTATGATATCATAAAATATAGGTGTAATGCCTATAAGTCAAGCTCTGTGAACAGTACCACTAAGGCCGAAAAGTGTTCCTAGAGTGCTGGGTCACCTTCATGAGGCTCGAGGTAGGGATACTGGTCATGAAAGTTTAAGGGGCCATAAAATTATGAAATTGACTATAATTTAAAGATTTAACAGAACCAATAAATTATTTTAAGCTATAAGCTAGTAGGCCATAAGCTCAGATGGAGTCGAGCTACGAATAACTTGAGATGTGCTTGGACAGACTTAAAAATGCCATACCCTAAAGGTTAAAAATTCCTCTATGTCCATTGGTGAAAGAAAATTTGAATTCTAAGGTCATTTGCAAATTTTCTTAATTTTAAGGTTTTGCACATAAGTCAAGGTAGTTAGTTAACTATCCTGTTGATGGAATTCGGCTGTGAAATTTTATGAGCCTCTAAATGGGACCAATAGAGAATTTTTAAAATAAACATGATGATTTTTAGAGGTTCAAGTGATTTTTAAAAATTCCTCAAAGTTTCTACCAAAATCAAGTAATTTTAGGATACTCGAGTGCCATGTGGTCCACCCATACCACCTCAGCCACTATAAAAGGGCTCATAGTGACACTTAGAAGGACACTTGGCATCTCACCACACTACCTACCCATTTCCTTCCTTTCTCCTTCACTTGCACTCGATGTCATCATCTTCTTTCTCCTACCATTTTTATGGTTTCTTAAAAGCTTTTCTCTTCCCAATTACCACTAAAAATCATTTTAATGTGTTGTGAATTGATTTGTGAAGGCATTAGAGGCCATAGAAGTCCTTAGAACTTAAAGAAATTCAAGAATGCTCAAGTGTATATAAAAAAGGTGTTAGGAACCAACTTTTGATATGTAAGTGTTTCCTCCTTTTTAATTTATTTCCTATAGGATTTTACTATTCTAAAAATGCTTATAATCCTAGAATTTGATTTAGGGACTTGTAGGATATTTCATTCATTTTTAAAGGAAAAGTGGTGTGTATGTAAAGTGAAGCCAAGTGAGGGAAAATTAGGCCTTTTACAAGCTTAAAGTGAAGGAGAAGTCCTCTTTGTTGAAGAGATAAATGAATTTAAAGCATTGAAGGCATGTGATTTGGAATTTGTATCTAAAAGGTATAGAAACGTTGTATAAAAATTATGGCAATTATGGTTAAGGTGTATGTAATTATGAATTAGGCATGTATTTGTGTTATTTGTGTATGAAATGTATCATTGGAATGATGATTTAGTGAAAAGAATGAATGGAAGGATTAAGTCATCATTTGGTCGAGAGTTATGTATAGGTGTGTGGTGTGTGTATGGCTTGTTTAGGGTGATTTTGGCATGACTTCTAAGGTGTTTGTCATGAAAATACATGAATTATAATTGTATATGGTGAGAATTAGAAGTGTTGTCATTAGGCCTTAGTTAGTCGAATGTAGGCTAGGTGTATGGCAAGTTAGAATGGCAAATTGTATGGGAATTGGCTTATTGGTGACGGCATTTAAGGGGTAGGTGATAAACTTGATGAATAAAGCTTTTGTTTGTATGTGTGCTTAGTGTGGTCGAGGTATATATAAGGCATGTATCAGCATAGTTTGCATGATAATGACATTATGTGTGTATAAGCATGCTTGTATGATGTTAGGATATGTGTATGTGTGCTTGAATATGGAGAAAAGCATGTACATGGCCATTAGGAAGCATTGGCTGATAGGTAAGCAAGGCAATTTTTGGCATGAAAGGTAAGGCATGGCATGGCATATGTGTGTATGATTATATGATACTTTTGGCATGAATTGTGTAATATATGTTTGGCTTGAATTAAGGGAATACACTTGAGTAATAAGGCATGAAATGAATGGAATTTGAGATACCTTTTTAATTTAAGAAATGATTGAAAAAGAACTTGAAATTGGCTTAGAATAGTATGGTAAACAGTGACCTTAAAATGGACTAATTTTGACATGTGAATGGCACTTAATTTTAGGACACTTCATAAAGTTTATGTGGACTAAAATGGAAGCCTCTTTTATGGCTATCTAAGTTGTATAAGTGAGCCTGGCTTTAGGCCTATGAAAGTGTATGGAAATAAGTGCAAATGGCACTGAAAAATGACCTAAAATGAACCTAAAACGGCCATCGCAAATAAACAAAATAACCTACCATTAAAAATGATTTTAGGACTATTATTAAAATAACAATTTAACATGAGAATAATTGAGCCAAAATAATAGGCTAGACTAGATTTAATATACTTTAATTTATGCCTTCAAAAATGGGTTAAACTGTTATTGAAATTTTACCCATAATTGCCCAACAAGGATAAAAATAACATGTAATTGTCTAGGTCAAAAATTGATTGCTTGATAAAAAATTTAACTGTCTATTTTTTAACTTATAATATTATAAAAAGATGACCAGTGAACAAAATAAACTTAAAATGAAGTCAAATGGCCTATTAGTTAGACACCTATAAGATAGATTGATCGGTTAACTTAGAGATTAACAGCTACTAGACTGTTTGTTTATCAAACTAGGCCAGTGCAATGGCCTAGGTTTATAATTGAGCCACTGCACTAGTCTAGAGGGTAGACACTCTTCATTGTTAATTGTATATCATACTATACCAGTGCAATGACAAAGGTCCTTAAAAGGGCCAGTGTACTAGTTTGCTGGGTAGACTTAGAGGAATTATTTGACATGATTAGTAGCCTTAGGAGGTCTGCGGACTGATCCCTATGCATAGTTATACAGTATTTTTGCCCTTTGGGAGGCTCCTATGAATTGATCCTTATAAGCTATATTAGGCTAGTGCAACGATCAAGGTTTAAAATGTGAGCCATTGTACATTTTTAAGTTCCCTCTTAATCCAGTGTCTATAAGTGTCGTCTATCTAGTTAGGCTACTGAGTTTTATATTCACCGTACCTGTGTTGTGGTACGTAGGTAACAAGGATAAGTAAGCCAGCCTCGATGATCGTGCAATGTAGTCATACAAGTGTTAAAGGCTACATAAAGTTATTTTTTATCTTTTAGTAGTGGCACTCATGTAAATCCTATAGGTTTGAGTTAACATGCTTAGAAGCTGCTATGTCTATATATATGTAACTTGGATGCAATGTATATCAGTAGGTGTGGTGTTTGTTTGATTTGTGTCTAGATTTGACAACTCTGGGCCTGAAGCCCTATGTGTTTAATGTTGATATTTGTCTAATGTGTGTTGATGATTGACTAGGGGACTAGAAGGGTTTAGATTGAGGTTTATGGATTGTTTGCTTATAGAAGCATTTCTAATAGATGAAAATTTTTTGGTATGTCACCTAGGTAGCTATTATGCTTCCTAATTTTCTATGAATTGGAAAGTGTTTGTAAATGCTTTGTCTGAGTCTATCAGACCATGTATGAATATGATTAAGGATTAGGCTAGACATCTAAGTAATATTTGATAGAGCTCTAGAGTAGTCCATAAGTTTTAAGGAGTTTTTCCCTAGAGCAATCCTAGTATAGGTGACCTATCAGGAAGTGCATCACCTATTGAGTTTCTTTAAGAATCTAGTAGTAGGTGTCACAGTATGGGACTAGTAGCTTATTGGTTAGCTGTACCACTAGAATTGCAATAAATCTATGATATGTTCCATGTATCTATGTTGAGGCGATAAAAATTTGACCCTTCTCATAGTGATACCCATCGAAGAAATCTAAGTACAACCAAATTTGACCTATAAAGAGGAATCAGTGCATATTTTTGTAAGAAAATTCAATGAATTGAGGAATAAGTTAGTATCATTGGTAAAAGTACTATAGAGGCATAATAAAATAAAAGAAGCAACTTAGGAGAGTGAAGAGTAGATGAGAGCAGCATCCTCACATGTTTTCACCTAGTAAATTTTGAGGATGAAATTTCTTAAGAGAGGAAGGAATTATAATGCCTGAGAATCCTAGCTTCTTGAATAGTACTTCTCAAGGTGTGAATAAAGTCTTCTAAGTAATTGGGACACTCTAAGGTGGTCGAGGGGAAGTATTAGTCATAGAACTGATATGGGCAAAATAATGAAGAAAATGTAGTTAGCACCATCTACTGAACCAAAAAAATTTTTCATGTCAAGAACTAATGATAGTGACTTAAGCATGCATCAAGTTATAAAATGGTTGAGTTGTGCTTGGACTAATCTAAAAATGGCATGACTTGAAGGTTAAAAATTCCAAAAAGTCTAATGTCGATGAAATCATAATATTTTGAGGTCAATTAGTATTTTATCTAAATTTCTTAAAAACGCGAGTGAATAGTTAACCAGGTTTCCCTTAGCTTTTGGACCCAAGATTTTAAGTGTCCTTAAATTGAGAATTTTGGTATTTTCTTACACTAAAAGAAATAATTTTTCAGGCCTTAAACATTAAGTTTATATTTTTTAGGCTTAAAATTTAAACAGGATTAATCTAAACCATCAGATCTCTATGTGTTGTGATCTTGGTTGTTTAAACTCTTCATCTAAAAGGGGTGGCATGTGTATGTGTGTGCACATGTGTGAGAAATGTCTTTCTCCTCCCTCCCTCTCACTTGGTCATTGCCATTTCCACCATCTCTATTTTATTTTTTTTCTTTATTTTACCATAAAATTCATGTCATTTTCACAAGGTGAACCTCTTATCCTTACCTCCATAGTCTCATAAGTATGGTTCTAGTGAAAAAAAGCAAAGGAAAAGCCTAATTTGGGTGGTTTTAACACTTGGTGAATAGTGACCATTTTGTGTATAAAGAGAGAGAATTGTTGGAGTAAATGAAAGATAAGGTTTGAAAGGTGTAATTAAAGTGCATTGAAGTTTACTATAAGTGAATTTAATAAAAACAAGTGTTATACATTGCTTATTTTTGACATTAGTATGTATATGCATGTGTATGGAAATGTTGAATTATGTGTATATGTATGTGTTTAATCATGGTGAATGTATGCATGAGATAAAAGTAATGAATATGAATGTGAATGCATTAAGAAATAGATAAAAAATAATATGTATGTGCATGAATGTGGAATGGCGGAATTGTATGGCCATGGCATTCTTATGTGTGCATGTGTGGTTAAGTGCATGTGATATGCAAATGAAGTAATCATTTAGTGGTGAGCATCATGAAAAATTGAGATGAATTAAGGCATATATGGATTTAGGTATAATGGTTAGGTGATGTACATTGGGGTTATATAAGGTGTGTACATGACTTAAAAGAGAATTACTACATGAATAGGCTTAAATGTTGGCGGTAACTATAAATGAGGTAAGAAATGTAGATGGTTGAAGTATATGTGCAATGCATTCATGTGACTGTATGATGAGGGATGGAAACAATGTCATCAACACTTTAGCTAATCTTATGTGATAAGGCATGAAATACTGATGATGTGTAAGACCCATTAACATGAAGCAAATGTATAAGAATGGTTATGCAATGAATTGTAAAATGAGATATTATATAATGACACTTTAGGATGCTATGAATAAAGGCCTAATCAACATGTGTGTATATAACTTCCTATGGCATGACATTGATTGTAAAATATAAATAGAAAGTGAGAAACTAGCTAGGTTAAATGAACTATGAAGGGTAATTGGAATTGGCTAATATTAGGTATGCGACACCTCTTACCGGACTCCTAAAAAAATCCAACAGGCAATACACTTCCCATCTGGTCACCCCTTGTAGAATTGCTCTAGAGGTGCACTCCTTAATACTTATAGACTGTTTTAGAATTTTATCAAATATTGCGTAGATTCTCAATCTGACCCTTAAATATATTCTTGTATGATATGACAGACCTAGAAATCCATTTAAAGACATTCTACATGTTACAAAAAATTAGGCAACACAAAAGCTACCCATTGACATACCAAAAATTTTTATTTCACGTATATAAGCATTTCTATAAATAATAACATCA
This sequence comes from Hura crepitans, assembly GCA_948208565.1. Lineage (NCBI taxonomy): Eukaryota > Viridiplantae > Streptophyta > Magnoliopsida > Malpighiales > Euphorbiaceae > Hura > Hura crepitans. The sequence continues at coordinate 6,660 of CANXYI010147950.1, forward strand.
TTCTATCTCCTTCTGGTCCCCTAGTCAACATCAGCACACATCAATCACACATCAAAAACATGTAAAAGCCTCAGGCCCATAGTTATCAAAAGCATCAAGCAAACTATAAAGACAAAACCTATTTCTATACATCACATCTATTCTTTATATATATACAAACATACCAAGCTCTAAGCATGCTAACCCATACCCTACAGTGTTTTACATGAGTGCTAGCTAAACAAAATAAAGAAAAAAACTCTATATACCCTTTAAAATCCATGCTGCTGCACTACACGATCTTCGATGCTGAATTACCTATATTTGCAACCTGCGCACCAAAACACTAATACACTAAGTATAAAACTTAGTGATGAATTTAAAGCATTTAAAACATGTTATAGGCAATGGCTCACATGCAATGATAATAAAAACAATCAATATGCAGTGTGTGGGTGGTATGGCAGCTAGTTTGTGCAATTTAGGTGATATGTCATATTTTCATAATAATTACCAAAATGCCACTGTGATAATTTTAATTTAATCATTCAAGCATTAAATTGCCACCAACTAAATTTATACATATATATTTAGTTTAATTTAATAGGCCCAACTAGATAAACTACACCTAAGACACTAAAATAAGAGGGAACTAAAAAGTTGTATAGTGCCCCACATTTTAGACCCTGACTGCTAAACCGGCATTTTCTGATAGTAGGGATCAGCTCACTTAAACCTCACAATACTAGATAAGAGATAACAAGGATTAGTCCATAGACCTCCCAATATCTCAAACAACTTAACCACCAATCATATTATGGATAATAACGATTAGTCTATAGACCTCCTAATATCTAAGAATCATAACAAACTTTAATGGATAGCAAGGATTAGTCTGTAGAACTCCCAATATCCATATTATCATTAACATCATAAACTTCTAACGGATAGTAGGGATCAATTCGTATACCTCTCAATATCTAAAAAATCACAGAAATCATCTAGTAGCTACTAATCCTAAGTTGATCGATCAACCCATGCAATGGTTATCTAACTAATGTGCCATCTAACCTTATTTTATGTTCATTTACTTACTAATCATCATATTATAATATTTAGGAATGGAAAATAGATGGTTATAATTTTTATTTGATAGTCAAAATTTGACCTAGATAGTTATAAGTCATTTTTGGTCCTATCAGATAGTTACGTGTCAATTTTTCCAAGGTATTTTAGGTCACTTTCTTAGGCATAATTAAGTTCACATTAAGTCTAGTCTAGGCCATTATTTTAATCTAATTATTTCCATTTTAAATGTTCATTTTAGGTATAGGTCCCTAAATTAAATTTTCGGGACAGTTATAGGTCATTTTCCTTTTTACATATGCCATTTTAGGTCTCAAACAAAGTCGATTTCATACCATTTTCCAGTGCCATTTGCACTCCTTTCCATAAATATTCATAGGCCTAAAGCTAAGTTTAACTATGTAACTCAAATAGTCTTAAAAAAGGCTTCAATTTATTTCACATAAACCTTACAAAATACCCTAAAATTTAGGTGCCATTTGTATGTCAATTTAGTCCGTTTTTAAGGTCAATTTCACTATGCCATTCTAAGCCATTTTGAAGTCCTTTTTCAACCATTTCTTAACCTTAAAAGGTATCCAAATATCGATACATTTTATGCCTTATTATCCATGCTTATTTAGCTAACTTATGCTAAATGTACATTACACAAATAATGCCCAATATGTCATGCCAATCACACACACACATGCCATGCCATACCTTATTTTTTTCATGCCAATTTTGCCTTATATACCTCTCAACCAATGCTTACCAATAGCCATGTACATGCTTTTCTCCATATTCACTCACACATACATATATCATAACATCATTCAAGCATAATACAAATAGCATACAAACCAAGCCATAGCATGCCTTAAACATGCCTCGGCCATACTAAGCGCACACACACACAAGCATTTTTCATCAAATTCATCACATACACTTATAATGCATCACTAATAAGCCAATTTCCTTAGAATATACTATGTTAACTTCTATAGACCTAGCCTACCACTCAAAGCAACCTCTCGACCAACTTTCATATGATACCAACACTTCCATTTTTCACCACACACATGTATAATTCATGCATTTCTATACTAAACACCATAGAAATCATACCAATCTCACCTTAATCAAGCTATACACACCACACACACACACACACACCATCCTCTTAGCCAAGTAAGGATATACCCCTTCCATTCATTCTTTTCATCAAAACACCATTCAAATCATTCATTCCACACATAATTAATACAAACACAAGCCTAATTCACAATTACACATACTTTAGCCATGAATTCCTTAACTTCCATACAAGGTTCCTACATCTTTTATAGATGAAATCTAAATTAAATGCTTCCAATTCTTTAAATTCAGTTACCTCTCTAACAAATAATGCTTATATTACACTTCAAGCTTGTAAATGGCCTTGTTTCCCCCTCACTTTTCTTCCTTCTCCATACATATAACCTCCATTTGAAAATTCATAAAAAATTCCATAAGTCCCCAAATGAAAATCCAAGATTATAGGCATTCTTAGAATGGTAAAATCCTTTAGTAAATAAATTAAAAGGGGAGGAAATACTTACATAGACAAAGTTAGATTCCTAGCACACTTTTATGTACACTTGTATGTTTCTTGAATTTCTTTGAGCTCTATAGACTTCTATGGCCTTTAATCCCTTCAAAGATCAATTCACAACACATTAAGGGAATTTTTGGTGGAAACTAGGGATTGTTTTATCTTTGAGAAGCCATAAAAATAATGGATTAAAAGTGATAGTGGCATGAGGAATAAAGCAAGAAGAGAGGAGGAATATGGATGGATAGTGGGGTGGCAATGCCAAGTGGCATCTAGGTGTCAGCGTGAGGTATTTATAGTGGCTGAGGTGGCATTGGTGGGGACACATACCACCCAAACGTCTCAAAATTTCTTGATTTTTGTAAAAATTTCAAGGAATTTTTAATAATCACGTGGACATTTAAAAATTATTGTGATTATTTTAAAAATAAATTTTCATAGCCAAATTTCGTTGACATGATAGTTAACCAATGGCCTTAATGTGTAAAACCTAAAATTAAGGAGAAGTTGCAAATGACCTCAGAATTCAAAAATTCCTTCACTAATGGACTTAAGGGAATTTTTGACCTTAAGGGTATGGTATTTTTAGGTCTATCCGAGCACATCCTGGGTTATTCCTAGCTTGAATCCATCTAAGCCTACAACCACTAGATTATAGCCTAAAATAATTTATTAGTTCTAGTAAATCTTTAAATTTACTCTTTTTCATCATTTACAAGCCCTCAAAGTTTCATGACAAGTGCACTTTACCTTAAGCCTCATAAAGGTAACCCGACACTCTAGACACACTTTTCGAGCCTCGAAGGTACTGTTTATAGAACCTTGACTTAAAAGTGTTACAATTCTTCCCCTCTTAAGAAATTTCATCCTTGAAATAACTTAGTGTAAATAGATATAGGTATCGACTCTTCATCTGCTCTTTAACTTCCTATGTGGCTTCTTCTAAATTATGATGCTTTTAGAGAACTTTAACTAGAGGAATGGTTTAATTCCTCATCTGCTTCACTTCTCAAGCTAGAATTTGTATTGGTTCTTCCTTGTAACTTAAGTCTGGCTATACCTCAACATCTATCACTAGAAATATGTGGGAAGGATGTGATTTATACCTTCTTAGCATTAAAATATGAAACATATCATGTATCTATTGTAACTCAGGAGGTAAGGCCAGCTTGTATGCTTGTGGTCCCACTCTCTTTGTAATCTCATATGTTCCAATAAATCGGGGACTTAACTTTCCTTTTTTCCTAAATCTAAGTACTTTCTTCCATAGGAATACTTTTAAAAATACTTTCTCACCCACAGCATATTCAATATCCCTTCGACTCAAGTCAGCATATGATTTGTTTCTTTCAATTGTAGCTTCTAGTCTCTCTTTGATAACTTTTACTTTTTCTTATGTATCTCTAATCAGATCAACTCTTGAGATCTTATTCTCCTTAACTTCATTATACGATAATGGAGTTCTACACATTCAACCATATTGTGCCTCATAAGGTGCCGTGCCTAAACTTGCTTAATAGTTGTTGTTGTAAGCAAATTTAGCTAAGGACAAGTATTAGTCCCAGCTACCCTTAAACTTGATGGCATAAATATGCAACATATCCTCAAGTACCTATATCACCCTTTCTAATTGTCCATTTATTTAAGCATGGAAAGTTGTATTGTAAGTCATCCTAGTACCTAATTCCTACTATAGTTTTTTCTAAAACCTAAAAATAAAGTGAGGATCCCTATCTAAAATAATAGCCACAGGTACACCATGGAGTTTGACAATCTCATTAATGTATAACTTAGCTAGTTTTTCCAATGAATAATCCATTCTTACCTAAATAAAGTGAGCTGTCTTAGTCAATCTATCAATAATCACCTACATAGCATCACGCTTATTCCTAGTAATAGGTAATCCTATCAAAAAGTCCATTGCCACCTTTTCCCACTTCAATTCTAGGATTGTTATAGGATGTTGGAATCCAAAAGGAACTTGATGCTTAACTTTCACTTATTGGCATGTTAGACATCTAGCCACATACTTTGCTATGTCTCTCTTTATTCTTAACCACCAATATTAGGATTTCAAGTCTCTGTACATCTTTGTACTACTAAGGTGTATAGAATAAGGAGCTTTTTATGCCTCTTTTAGTATCTATAATCTCATGTCATTTGTACTAGGTGCACACAACCTACCTTGATAATACAAACATCTATCCTCACTTAACTCAAATCCTATTGCCTTTCCCTCTTTAACCTTTCCCACAATCTGTCTCAACTGTTCATACCTCACCTGAGCTTCTTTTATTTGTTGCCTAAAATCTAGTTTCATTTGAAGTTCAGCCAAAATAGCATATTCTCCTATATACTATAGTTTAGCATTCATAGCTTTCAAGGTTACCATGAATTTTTTGCTCAAAGCAATTGCTACCACATTAGCTTTCTTTAGGTGGTAATCTATCAAACAATCATAATCTTTATTCAGTTTTAGCCACCTTTTTTTGTCTCAAGTTCAACTCTCTCTGAGTAAGGAGATATTTCATGTTCTTATGGTATGTATAAATGTAACAATTCTCACTATACAAATAATGCCTCCCAATTTTCAAAGCAAACACAATTGCAACTAACTCCAAGTCATAAGTAGGGTAGTTCCTCTCATGTGGTTTTAACTATCTCAAAGCATAAGCTACCACTTTTACTTCCTACATCAACACATATCCTAACCCATTAAGTGAAGCATCACTATACACAACAAAGTCCTTACCCTATTCAGGTTGAATCAGGATAGGAGTTTATGTCAACATCTTCTTTAACTTGTCAAAACTCTTTTGACATCTGGCATCCCACTCAAACTTCACATTCTTTTTTATCAATCTAGTTAGAGGTGCTACAATCATATAACATCCTTTCACAAATCTTTTGTAGTACCTAGCTAAACTTAGAAAACTCCGTATCTCTATCACATTCCTTAAAGGTTCCCATTCAAACACTACTTTAACAATGTTGGGGTCTACTTTAATACCCTCTACTAAT
>CANXYI010148285.1:0-15351 GCA_948208565.1 Hura crepitans
AAAGATGATTGCTAATCCCAGTTAGGTTTTTTGTACTTTTTTGTAAGAGATGTAGTTAGTTGGAAGAGTTCTAAATAGGTTAAAACTATATACTCATCAACTGAGGTAGAGTATATTATAGCTTCCTACATAATTAATGAAGTGGTATTGACCAAGAAACTCATCACTGAACTATGAGTGCTACCAACCATTTATGACCCAATACCTCTATACTATGGCAAAGGGCTATTACATAAGCCAAGGAATCTCTGTCTTATCAATGATCCAAGAATATACTTAGGCATTACCATATCATTAAAGAGATAGTAGTGAGGAAAGATGTAAAGAATGAAAGAGTCACCTTTGATCAAAACATTATTAATCCTCTCAGTAAGACATTATCTCATAACATATTCAATCTCCATGTAAATAATATGGGTGTTGCGTACATTGGAGATTGGCTTTAGTGAAAGTTAGAGATTGTTAGAAGTATGCCCTAGAGCTTACATGTAAAAGGAAATTTTTTGTACACAATAAACTTTGCATTACAGTAAAAGGCATTTCTCTTTATATCATGGTACTTTCTTATATTACTTATAATTGTTTGGAATACTTTAAACCATGTTATAAAGTCCTTGGTATAAAATCATAGTACAGAGGAAATCATGAAGTGTTCATGATGTGAGATTCTTATTGCATGCAGAAGTGATATACCCAAATATCCTAGATCATAGTATTAAAAAGATAGGATATTATTAATATGGATAGATCAACAAATGTTATACTTCTTGATTGGATCAAAAAGTAGTTCTCACAAGCTAAAACTAAAGAGATGCTTAGAGTTAACATGTGGATTCTTACTTAGGAAGTAAGTACCTCAAACAACCATTATGAGATCTTCACATGGATACTTAATCTATGTTAGTGATGGTATATTATCATATTAGTGGTGCAAGTATCCTTAGACTTGAGATCACTATCTTAACTATCTTAAATATATAGTGACAAACTTTGACCACAAAGCTTTTACTTCGAATAAGAAGTATACATAGCAAGGTGCTTAGGTATGGCATGACATATTTAAAGATAGGGTAGTAATCAACAAAATATTTTCCACCCTAGTTTATAATAGGGAGTTTATCTCACAATGCTAATTAGTAATCTTTATTCAAGAATCATTAGCAAAAGTAAGATGCCATGTCTGAATTGGATTCACAAAGGGCATTTTTGGAATAAAGGTGAAATTGCTATAACAATATGCCTAAGCCTTAATTAGACATATTTAGTTAAGCTTTAAGTTTACATAATTCCATACTCTAAAATGGATGCGGTAAAAGATGGTGAAATAAGTTTATTGCATTGTAAATAAATATAGAAGGGTTAAGAAAAAACACTTGACTTTTTGATACTTGGGTGGTCATGATACATGGCTAGATGCCTCTCTTGTATCATACATAAGTATTATCTCAATTAGGGAATTAGTATTGATTTAATAGGATTTAATCTATGGAGTCCTAATTAGATACCAACTCTATTCCATTTTGTATTGCCAAAGTGCTTCAAAATCGCATAGGGTTGCACATTATTAAAGCAAATTAATGATTAAAAAACAAATTATTTATTGATATGATAAGTTATTAAATAAGAAGAAATAAAATGAGAAGACTTATTAGGCTTGGAGCATAAAAGAAAAAGCTTAAAACATTAATTTGGTCTTAATTAAATGTTTTAACTGAATAGGTTAGAATTGGGCCTTTTAATTAATTAATGAAAATCCTATTTTTTGTTCAACCTTTTAGGGGTTTAAAGGTTATAAAATTTGACCTAGGATTGAATAAAAAGGGAATAAAAACCCTCTCAAATTCGTTTAGTAGGATAAAGCCACAACAGAGAGAATTATAATATACTGTTGCTATAAAGTCACCTCCTTTTGAGCCTTCTCCTTCTTATTTCTTATTGAATTTTATTCTTACAAGCACCTAAAAAAAATCACTTGTACACCTCTTAAAGATTTCTCATTGAATTTAATACTAGTGTGGATACATTAAAGGTGTTCTTGAGAAGATCACTATGGTTTGTGACAACCCAATGAAGCAAAAAGCTACAAATTGGAATTACATAAAAAATTTTTGATAAATTATTATTTTGTGATTTCTTTAATTATGTTTTCCAATCTTTTGACGTTCTAACCTTTGTTAGAGCCTGATGGCTATTTAATTTTTACTATACATGAGCCTATGGAAAACCAACATCAAGTTTTACTCTTTCTGAGTAGGAGGATACTTCAAACTCTTATGGTCAGTGTGCACATAACATTTCTCTCAATAGAGAAAGTGTTTCCAAATCATTAGAGCAAAAGCTATAGCTACCAGCTCCAAATCATTTATTATGTAATTCTTCTAATAAGGCTTCAATTTCACTAGAAGCATAGGCAATAACTTTTCCTTCTTATATTAATACACATCTTAGCCCATTCAAAGAATCATCACTGTAAACATTGAAGTCCTTCCTAGACACTTGTTAGGTAAGGATATGAGCCTTTATCAACATAAACTTTAACTTGTTAAAGCTTTCTTGACATCTATCATCCGATATAAGTAATAGACATGTCAAAAGTGTTGCAATCATTGAAAATCACTTGTGAAAATTATTTTAATAGCCAGTAAAACCTATGAAACTTTTGAACTCAGTCATGTTCCAAGGTGTCTTCCATTCTATAATAGCTTCTATCTTACTAGGAACAACTATGAAACCTTCTATAAATGGTATATTTCCCAAAAATGACACCTCATTTAACCAAAACTCACATTTGCTTCACAGAATAACTCTAAGACGCTGCTCATGATCCCCTCTATTCATAGAATATACCTAAATGTCATTGACAAACATCACAACAAATTGATCTAAATAAGGTTACTAAAGCATTGGTAAGCCCAAATCACATTACCAAAAACTAATAGTGCTTATATCTATTATTAAAAGTTGTCATTAGCAAATCATCTTCTTCAATCATTAACTGATAATACCTTGATGTTAAGTCAATCTTATGAAAGAAACCTGCTCCTCTAAAGTGATCAAACAAGTTATTTATATGCGGTAATAGGTATATATTCTTGATAGTCACCTTATTCAATTGTCTATACCCATGCATAACCTTATGGATCTATCTTTCTTCTTAACAAACAAAATCATTGCTCCCTATCGCTGTACACTTAATTTTATAAAACCCTTTATAAAGTAATTTTTGCAATTATATCTTTAATTCCTTCAACTCTATAGGTGCCATTTTGTATAGAGCTATGGATACTAGTGTAGTACTAGGTAAGACCTCTATTCTAAAGTCATGCTCTCGTATAGGTAGTAAACATGGCAACTCATCTTGGAACACATCTGTAAACACTAACACTAATGGAATCTTACTCACATCTAGTTCTTCTTTCCTTATGTCATACACATATGCCAAATAGGCCATACAACCCTTTCTCTTCATCCTTCTAGCTATCACTACTGGAATAACATTTGACAAGAAGTCCATTCTTTCACCTACAACTATGATTTTTGGCCCATCTGATGTGTGGAGAGAAATCCTTTTATATCTACAATCTAATATTACATGATGCTTGCAAAAGTAATCTATGCCTTGGATTATATCAAACTCATCAAAGGGAAGTTCAATGAGATCTGTAGGAAACTCATGTCCTTAAACTATCAAAGGACATTCTTTATAGACTTTGTTAACTATAACATACTGGCCTATAGAATTGCTAAACATAATCACTATATAAACCAACTCAGATTCTATACCCTGATCCTATGCTCGTGTTGTGCATATAGAGTAATGTGTAAAACCTAAATCTATTTAAGCAAAAGTTGATAGATCAAAAAGAAATAAAGTACCTATACTAACTTCAAGTGAGTCTGCCACCTCTCTAGCTCTAATAGCATATTACTTAGTAGGGGTTAGGGCTCTAACCTCTTCGATGTCTTTAATCTAGCTCTCTACCTAGCACTAATTCTATCTCCTTTTTCTCCCCTCTGACCATTAGTAAATACTGGCAAGAATGCTTAAAACTGAGTGGTGGCTATAAGCTTCTTGTATTAATCCCTGATAAAATGATCCTTAGAGCTAAATCCATAACAAACTTTAGGTATAGTCTTTCAACATGCACCTATATGCCTTTTATTATAATTCTCACAAAGGGCTACTAGTGTACTTTTGGCTATAGATACTAGTGCACTGGAGGCTAGCACCAACTATTTGAATCAAGGAAGAGAACTTTACCTAGATTTATGTGATTGACCTTGCCTCTATTACTTTTGTGTTTTAGACTAGTCCCTTTTGCACTTCTTGTTAGAATATTGAGTTGATCTAGCTTGCCCCTATCCATATAGTAGCTTCATTTGAAAACTATCTCATTCTCTTTTTATATCTCTTCTATTGTGTGAGAGGTTGACACCAAGGTAGAGAAGTCTTTGAACAACATTGTTGACATATGCAACCTAATATCATAATACAACCCTTTTTCTAACCTCTTGCATTGTTCGACTTTTATCCATACCATCTATAACACCCTTATACACAATGGATAAATTGGTTCAAGTATAGAATGCCATATTACTAGTCTGATCACTTTACATTACCTTTGGTTTTTTCATTTAATTAGTTAATTATCTCAGTATAATCACAGAATTTTAAATTTGATATTTATCTATCTTCCAGTAAAACCTTTTTACATAATTTTTATTCTTAATCAATAAACTCAAAACTATTATTCACATATATACATGCTATAAATAATTTTTTCACAATTACTAATTGAATATTATTATGCAAACAAAATGCTTATGTTGGACTTTTCTTACATGTATCTTTAGTCCATTCACTTCCATCATCATTAGGAAAAAATCCATTGCTTCTCTTAGCCTCCTACTTAACTCATGCATCTATAAAAAGCCAATGCACTGAGCAAAGTTGCTCAATGGTGTACTCCAATAATATGAAACATGTAATTTAAACTATTATTAAATTATTTATCTATAATTATTAAAATAATTCATTAGTTACCTATTCATCATCCTTATGTCTTTATCCTTATATGCATAGAAGTTATTCAAATAACTACTATCTTTCTTATAACCCAATACATTATGTTTTAACTTTATTATCATTCAAAAAAGTTATTCTTTACTATTCCATTTGCACACTTTCTGTATGTATACTTATTCTTTAGCATTCTTTCTATATCTTTACTTATAGTTTACATAATAATTTTATTCTTTATTGTCTTTTATCTTATGGTATAAATTATATACTAAAGGATAGTTATATAAATTATTTTAGTCTGTTGTATATCTCGTATAGCATTTTGCATAATAAATTCTCTAGGTTCATATATTTGTTTTGAGATTCCTTACCCATTTGCAAATACTTTTCATATCATTTTTAATTTTATTTATATATTTGCATTTTTTTTTACATATGACTATAGTTTTTGTATTTCCTTTCTCTATTCAAAAACATGTGACATTTTTATACTTTTATATTATCTAAGTTTCCTTCATCTCTTTCCTATATATATATACTAATGCACGATTATTTAGATTTGTTCCTCAATATATTACCAATGACATATGCATCATATATTTATTATGGCAACTCAATTACTCATAGCATTAATGACATGTAATAATTATGTATCAATAATAAAATCCATTATAACCAATTCTTTTTAGAATATTTTTCATGATAGCTCATACATGTTCTATAATATGCATAATAATATATCAATTATCTTTAATTAAGTTATTTACTTATCTTAGCCCATATTTGATAGACAACATCCTATTATTTGATAATGCAATATTAGCCATGGAGGCCTCATCAAATGTGTAGTAGCCAACATTTTTTATCCCACGGCATCTACACCAGCATAAATATATGTGTAGTACTCTAATAGTCCTTATGGTGGCTGCATCTACATGAATATGTGTAATGGCCCTAATGCACCATATGGCCATTGCACCCACGTGTATATATAAATGTTTAAATGTGTAGTGATCTTATTTGACCTTATGGCGACTGCATTCATATGGAATTGTTTAGTGATCCTAGTGGACCTTACAGCTATTGCACTAACAAGAAATGTATACCTATAAATGCATGTATGTGTAGTGGCCTTAATACACCTTACGACAGATGTACTAGCATAGAAAAACACCCGAGTTCCCTAGCAGCTACTAAACTTCTTTGTTGACTTGTTAACTAATCCAGTATAGGTTGTCTAAAATATATGGGCAATTGTCAATCCTCCTTATGTTTCACTTCCTAGTCATTTTTCATGTTATTAGACATTGCAAGAAATTCATACCATATTCATGTTTAACTTTTTGCATCACATTTTAATTATGTAGACATATGGGTAAAACTTTCATAAATAGTCATCATATCATGCACTTTCTCATATTTACTTTAAGAATAACCATGTTCGAGTTCTCATCATAAGAAAACCATTCATAAACATCTGCCCCTATTATGTTTTTCTATATTCACTTCATCAATTAGAGTTTCTTCTTCACATAGTTATCTATAAGACTTTTGAATCAAATTTTCATAAATTACCACTTAACCTTGTATTATTTTCTTTTGTTTAATTATATATTATTTGTTATTTCATAGATATATTTTGATACATTCCTAATGGTCTTAATTCTTTATACTATTAACTCTTTATTCCAACAAGTTATGATGTTTATAATAGCGAAGGATTCATTTAGTATTCTTTCATTACTTATTATTTATTTATAATATTCTCTTATATTTATTATTCTTGTATTTAAAGATTATATTTGCTAACAATTATATATATATGTGTGTGTGTCTGTGTCTGTGTCTGTGTCTGTGTCTGTGTGTGTGTGTGTGTATGTGTGTGTGTGTATATACATATATTGTTGGTTTCCATGGACTCATGAGAAATGGAAATAAAACATTAATGGAACCCTAGCAATGGTTATAACATCAAAAAATTGAAAAAAACATATAATTTTTATATTAAGAATTCTAAGAATAAGAATTTACCATAAATTCTCTACACGATTCTAATATGCAGCTTTGCTTTTCTTTTGCTCTTCTATCTAGGCTATCACAAGCCATATTCATCCTCAATTGGGAACACCTCTAATATAACCCACATAAGAAGTTCTTAAAATAGAGCAACTTGAAAATCTTGGTGCAAGTAGGATTTTTAAGTTGATGAAAGAAGAAGAAGAAATTTGTGTGTTTTCAATTGTACTATGCGGCAATTTCTGGTATATAAAATACACATATGGTTGTTATAGCTTTAAAGGTTATTTATACTTTAATAAACCATTTTTATGTCAAATTTTGACACTTAGAATCAACACTAAGTCAAACCAGAATGGACCCACCAATTGTGTCCCTTGCTATCCTATTCCTATAAGCCTTTTAAATGGCATATGTGCAATATGCTTTGACCCCACATTCACTAATCCTATGTGGTAATACTATGCTCTATTTTTGACTAATAATTACACTAATTTAAGGACTTTCAAACCTTTTAAATGCCCATAAAAATTAGATGCAAGAAAGATTAAAATTTAGACTCAACAATGCTTAAATCCAAAAACCTTGATTTTTCAAAAATCCGAATTTTCTAGACTTCTAATTTACAAGTGGGCCCCAAGACCATTTGCTATTTCTTCTTCTTAATTCATCTTTTAATGACATCTCATACCATTAGTACATTCAAACTCATTGAATCTTCCTTAAAATCCTTTTATGTGTGTGACCCTATATGTTTCCAAAATAGCTTGATAGTACATAGTGAATTAGAGTCCTAGTCTAATTGGTACTCTATAGATTTAATCTTATTGAATTAATATCAATTCACTAATTTATATATCACTTGTATACAAGTGAAGAGAGGCATCTAGCCATGCATCATGACAACCTAAGTGTTGTAAATTAAAGTGGTTTCACTTAACCCTTTTATATTCACTTACGGTGTAATAAACTGCTTTCACCATCTTTTAACCCACCCGGTTTAGAGTATAGACTTGTGTCAACTCAATGCTTAACTAAGTATGCCAAATTAAGCCCTAAACAAATTGTTAAGATAATTTCACTTCTATTCCAAATTTTCCTTTTGTCAATCGTATTCACACATGGCATCTTTATAACACCCTCTACTAGATTCCTAAAGAAACCTAATAATCAATGCACTTCTAGCTAGATCACCCATCCTTAACTTCCCCCATAATTATTCATTTAAATTTTACCTATTTTGTACTATATGATTATTTTCCCAATTATCATGCATATCATATTATTTTGACACCATTAACATAGTCATAGCATTAATTTACATCAAAGCCATGCCTAACCCAAATTTAACATTTCCATACATATGAATATGCATATTTCCATGCCAAAACATATGACATACACAAATTTACTCTATTTAACACACCTAGGGTGTGAAAACACCCTTTTCTCCACCACTTTATGCCTAGTTTGATGTTCTCCTTCAATACTCCTTTCTTGCCCTAAATGTACACAAATCTTATTTAGAAAAATTCCTAAAAAATTCTACATAACTCCAATTGAAAATTTAAAACCATTGAACTTCTTAAAATGCTCTAAACTACCTAAAAGAAAATTAAAAAATGGAATAAAAATACTTACACTAAGATTGGTCACTATTCACCAAGGTTGCAAATCTCTCTTTCTAGGCTAAATCTCTCAACTCTCTCACTTAGATTAAACTCTAGAGGTCATGGAGGGCCTAATCCATATTTTTTTAAAATTTTTAGTGATGGGAAAAGAGAGAAAGAGAAAAAAAAAAGGTGAGGAGAGAGAAAATGGCATCAGGTTTGAAGGAAATTTAGGGGAAGAAGATGATGGTTCACACATGTGGCCCTCTCACATGTGTGGGCCTTTATATAGGGGTAGGTGGGTGGCTCTGATAATTACACGTGGCAATCTAACGGTCCATTTTCTCCTAGTTTCTTTTTCAATTCAGAAATTAACATAAATTTCTCTAGACCTCTAAAAATACTCATTTCAATTTTAAAAATCCTTGACTAGTGTCACTAAGGCCCATGTAAAATTTCAAGTCAAAATTCCATTGTTAACTTTTAAGCACTATTCAGTCGCTAGAATAAAATATTTAGAAAAAAATACCAAACAACCTTAGAAAATTAAAATTCCTTCTATATCATAGTAATTGGAATTTTTGAGGTTCAGGGTATGGTATTTTTGGGTCTGTCCGGGCACATCCTGGGGCTTTCCCGATACAACCTCTTTTTATCTCCCTATTCACTAGTTCTTGACCTGAAATGATTTATTTATTCTGTTAAATTTTTAAATTCACTTATTTTACCCATTTTCAGGCCCGTCAAAGTTTTATGACCAATACACCCTTTTTAGGGCTTGTGGAGTGCCCTAACCTATAGGGAACACCATTCAGGCCATGAAGGTACTATTCATAAAACTTGGACTTATTGGCATTACAATTCTTCCCTTCTTAAGAAATTTTGTCCTTAAAATTACCTGATGTGAAGAGCTGTGGATATTGCACCTTCATCTATTCCTCACTTTCCCATGTTGCTTCTTTCATGTTGTGGTGCCTCTATAACACCTTCACTAGGGGAATGGATTTGTTCCTCATCTGCTTTACTTCCTTTGCCAAAATCTGCAGTGGTTTTTCTTTATATTTCAAGTCTGGCTATACTTGTATATTCTCTATAGCTATAACATGTGACAAATTTGATCAGTATCATCTCAGCATCGATGCATGGAAGATGTCATGTATCTACTATAGCTTAAGAGGTAATGCCAATCTATACGCCAAGGGTCCCACTTGTTCAATGATCTCGTAAGGCCAAATGAATCTAGGATTGAGTTTCCTTTTCTTAATGAATCTGAGCATTTTCTTCCATGACAACACTTTCAAGAATACTCGATCACTAATTTTATATTCAATGTCTCACTTTTTCAAATCAGTATATGACTTCTGTCGATCTAAAGCGGCTTTCAATCTCTTGTTTATGATATTAACTTTCTCCTCTGTGTCTTAGATCAAGTTAGATCTGACAATCTTGCTTTTCCCACTTCACTCTAACAAAAAGGAGTCCTGTACCTTTTACCATATAAAGCTTTATAAAGTGCCATTCCTAAGTTAGTCCGGTGGCTATTGTTGTATACAAACTCAGCTAATGACAAGTATTGATCCCCGTTGCCTCTGAACTATATTGCATAGATATGTAGCATGTCTTCTAATACTTGTATCACCCATTCCAACTGTCCATCCATTTGAGGATGAAATGCCATCCTATACATCAGTCGAGTACCTAATGCTTTTTCTAATTTCTTCCAAAACTTTAAAGTAAATCTCAGGTCTTAATATGGTATAATGGTTACTAGTACTCCATGTAACCGCACAATCTCATTAATGTACAATCGAGCCAACTTCTCTAGAGAGTAATCCATTCTCACTAGCATAAAGTGAGCTCTCATAATCAATCTATCCACTATCACCTATACAACATCACATTTATTTTTGGTTAATGGCAATCCCATCACAAAATCCATAGTGATCTTCTCCCATTTCCATTTTGAGCTAGCTATCAGATGTAACAATCTAGAAGGAACCTTGTGTTCCACTTTCACTTGCTAGCATGTTAAACATTGGGCCACGTATTCTTCTACTTTTTGCTTCATTCCTAGCCACCAATAATGGGGTTTCAGCCTAAGATACATCTTTATGCTTCTTGGGTGCATAGAATATGGAGCTTCATGAGCCTTCTTTAATATCTGCACTCTCAATCAATCCTTTTTTGGCACACACAGCCTATTCTGATAGTATAGGCTTCCATCATCACTTAACTCAAATCCTATCATCTTCCCCTCTTTAACTTTACTCATAGTTTGCACCATCTATTCATCTCTCTACTGAGATTCCTTTATCAACTTTTTGAAGTTAGATTTAACTTGCATGTCAGCCAAAACTGCATCTCTGCTATGTACTCTACTCTAGCATGCATAAGCTTCAAGGTGGCAATAAGCTTCCTGCTCAAGGCATCTATGACAACGTTTGCATTTCCTAGATCGTAGTCAATCAAGCAATCATAATCAGCTCCCTCTGTGTGGGTAAGTACTTTAGACTTTTATGATCGGTGTAGATGTAACACCTTTCTCTGTACAAGTAGTGTCTTCGCACCTTCAATGCAAACACAATGGTAGCTAACTCCAGATCAAGTGTGGGATAGTTCTTCTCATGAGGATTTTATTGCATAGAGGCATATTTAATCTTTTTGCCTTCTTGCATCAATACATAACCAAGTCCGTTGTGTGAGGCATCACTATATATCACAAACTCTTTCCCTTGTTGTGGCTAAGTAAGGATAGGAACAACTATCAATATCCTTTTTAATCAATCAAAACTAGCTTGACATTTATCATCCCACTCAAACTTCACATCCTTCCTAATTAATGGGGTCAATGGAGCTGCAATCATTGAGAAGCCTTTCACAAACCTCCGATAGTATCTTGCCAATCCTATGAAACTCTGAATCTCAGTCATATTCCTAGGAGGATTCCACTCTAACACCATTTTAACCTTGCTTGGGTCCACTCCAATACCCTCAGCTAAGGCAATATGCCTAAAAAGGCTACTTCTTGCAACTAAAACTCGTATTTGCTCAACTTAGCATACAACTGCCTCTTTCTTAAGGTCTGTAACACAATCCTAAGGTGTTATTCATAATCCTCTTAAGTTTTAGAGCACACTAAGATGTTGTCAATAAACACCATGACAAAATGATCCAGATACGGCTTGAAGATTCAATTCATCAGATCTATAAAGGCTACCGGCGCATTAATGAGCCCAAATGGCATCACTAAGAACTCATAATGCATGTATTGAGTTCTAAAGGTAGTCTTAAGGATGTCACTCTCCTTGATCCACAACTGGTGATATCCTAATCTTAGATCTATCTTGGAAAAGACAATGGCACCTCACAACTGATCAAAGAGATCATCAATTCAAGGCAATGGATATTTATTCTTGATTGTGACTTTATTCAGTTGCTTATAATCAATATATAATTGGATCGACCCTTCTTTCTTCTTCACAAATAGTACAGGTGCTCTTCATGGTGAAACACTAGGCCTAATGAAGCCTTTATTTAATAATTCCTACAACTGCACCTTTAACTCCTTTAAATTTGCTAATGCCATTCTATATGGTGTAATAAACACTAGATTCATGCCAGGATATGTGTCAATCTCGAAGTCTAACTCCCGATGTGGAGGTAATCTTGGTAACTTATCTAGAAACACATCAGGGAACTTAGACAACTGGTATCTGATCAAGATTAGGAGTTGTGGTACTAGTATCTACTATAGAAGCTAAGAATGCTTCACATCCCTTTCGGATGAGTCGCTTTGCTATAATAGCTAAAATGATGTTAGATAGGGAGTCTCTTTTACCCATAATTGTCACCTTTTGCCCATCTATGGTCTGCAAATTCAACCTTTTCTTTTCATAGTCAATCACTACTTTATGCTTTGATAGCTAGTCTATACCCAGTATGACATCAAACTTATGAAATGAAAGTTCTATCAGATATGATGGAAAAGTCTGGTCATGTATTATTAGAAGACAGTGTCTATAAATTGTGTTCACCATCACAATCTGGCCAATTAGGTTACTCACTTGAATATCTAGGTCTATAGGTTCTAACTCAAGTCCTGTATCTTTTGCTTATGTGGTGCAAATATAAGAGTGTGTTGATCTAAGGTTAATTAAAAGCTAATACTAGGGCATCAAATTAAGAGAAAACTACCAGCAATGACATCTACTGCTTCTGCTTCTTTTCGGGCATAGATAGCATACTATCGTGCCAAAGCTCTAGCCTTTGACCTGGTTTTCTGACTACTTGTTGGCTAGTCTTGCCTTTATTATCTCAGTGGTTTACTAGATGCTACTGTAGCTGATGCCTGGGTCTATGCCACCTCTGATTGTCTCTAAGGACAATCCCTTTGGAATTGGTCTCTAGCTCTGCACACGAAAGACTCCCCTCATCTGCACTACTAGCACTGACCCTATTGTCTCCTCTGGCAACTCCCACATGTCGAAGGTGTACTTTTGGCTATAGACACCGAAGCACTTGAGGCCTGCTACGATGGAGGTGGTTGAGGCTTAAAAAGAAAAGCTTGACTAGACCTTTGAGATAGAGCTTACCTCTAGGACTACTATCTCGATTATCTCTATGGCTACTGACTAGGCTAGAAATCCCTCTTTCTTTTACCCCCTCTTGGGGCTGATCTAGTCTGACCCATAATGAAGGGTCTCTTCTTCTTGAATAGCTCCCTCTTCTCGTGTACCTTCTCTTGAATGTCAAACACTGCAACTACTGGCTCAAAAAAGTCTCTAATCTTGGGAGTAGAAATTTATATCCTCAACTTAACATGGAGGCCCTTCTTAAACCTCTTGCACTTCTCCTCATATATAGGGATGAACTCCACTACATACCTACTCAACGAGTGAAGTCCTTCTCATACTCCGATATTAACCTCTGCCCCTATCTCAAATCAAAGAACTCTGACCTTTTCTTGTCCTTATAGGACTCAAAAATGTACCTCTTTTGGAATTCTTCAAGAGGAACTCATATTTAATGTCTGCCGCTACCTTCCTCTTCTTCAAGGTATCCCACTAGTGGAAGGCTTCTTCTTGCAATAAGGAGGTGAAGCACTTCAGATACTCCTCCTCTATACAATCCAGCTATTCTAGATTCCTCATCGTCTACTCCAGCCAATACTCTGCCCTCGTTGTATTATCCTCCCTCGCACCTAAGAAGTCCACTATTCCTATCTTCTTGACTCTCTCTAGATAGGTCTTCTGCAATGTTGGGGGAGCTGGTGGAGATAGTGTAGGAACTAGAGCTGGTAAAGGTGGTAGAGGTGCAGTAGCATGTCTTAGCAACTCAACAATCTGCTGAAGCAAAGTTGGAAAAACCTGAGCCTAAGGTTATGGCTAAGGTAGTGGCTAGTAAGCAACATCACTCAGCTCTACTGTGGTAGCACTTAGCTTTAGGCCATAAATAGTGTTAGGAGCATGACTGGCCACCTCTTCCCCTACCTCTGGTGGTGTCCGTTCACTCATCGTATATATAACTGTATAGAAAACACTTATCAGCTTCACGCAATATAGCTTTGACCCAAAATAGAACCCTAGACTCATACACTCATATATAGTATGCCTAGGAATGCCTAAACTCACTTCGATACCACTAAATGTAACACCCCCTACCCATTCCCAAGGGAAATAGACAAAAAGTGTCACTTCTCAGAGGTCACTCATCCTTGGATTTTCCCGGGGACCATTCGTTTAACACTCATATCACTTTGACCAACTTTAACTTATCTTGACCATTTAGTGTTCACTACTGTAGAACCTTTTATTACTGCCTATTTTAGTCTACTAAAAGTCTAAATTATGTCTGTTATCCATTTACAAAAAATTAGGTAGCATAACGGCTACCCAAGTGAAAAAAAAAAATTTTTCTTGCAAGAAAAGCACTTTTAAAATAGTTTCAATCTAAAAAATCAACTCCTAGACCCTTCTGGTCCTCCAAAACAACATCAGACATCTAATATAGCAATACATAGGGTCTCAAACCCATAGACATCCAATAGACAAGCATATATATATACATTAAAAACCAAATTTATGTAACCATTTAGTTTAACTATCTAAGTTTTACACTATACATGTACTAATGAATTTACACCCACTATACATGAGTGACTAACTACTCAAACCAAAAGAGTATCAAAAGAATACCAAAAGGATTCTAGGTTAGCTACAGTATCTCTTACTAAAGCTAGATAGCTATCTCATCTACAGCTTGTGCATCAAAACACCGACATGCTGAGTATGAACTCAGTGGTGGAATAGATACAATAAAGTATGTCACACATATGTAGACACACAGACAAGTTATGTACACCCAAGCAAAGGTATTGTTCCCTAGGGTCATGCAAGATATCAGACAAAGTGCCATTTACCCTATTCAGTCATTTCCATTCCTATTATCAAGTCAAATTCCATATGCTATGTTCATGATTGAGTTTAATACAATTTAGGCCTACAACAGATATACGATACTTTAAGACACTAGATAGCAGGATCTATCCTGTGTAGTGGCCCACATTTTAGACCTTAGTAGCTGCACCTACCTCACCTGATAGTAGTGATTAGTCCATCGACCTCCTAATACTAGACTAGTAGATAGCAAGGATCAATCCATAGACCTCACAATATCTACAAGTGGGATAACAGGGATCAACCT
>CANXYI010148297.1:0-13287 GCA_948208565.1 Hura crepitans
ATTATAATAAAATAAGTAAGTTTATGTTAACAATAGGTATATAAATAATTATAAGTGACTAATTGATTATGCATAACTATAAAGAAGAATGTATAATGCAAGGAGATGAAAGAATGAGGAATTGATGGAGTTAATTAAATAAAAATATAATTGAATCCATCATACATACATAATTAAAGAACTATAACTTTAAGTACGAGATAAGTGAAATTATGAAGTATGGGGACATATAAGATTTAAATATGATTTAGCCAAATTATAATAAATGTATAGAGATATAATATATACTTAAGCATCATTATATATCAATTGATTTGTATTCAATCAAATAGAGATTATGAGGACTTATAAAATTAATGATAGAACATAATTAACTTATGTTAATTATTTTAAATAAAGTGAGTATAACTAATTAAAATGAGAATAGTATAATATATTCCTAATGCTTAAGAAAAAGAAAAAAAAACCAGAATAACTAAAATAAAAAAGTAATTTGAATTTGAATCCAAAAAAAGATAGAAGAACTATCTTTTAACATGAAATTGAAGGAAATAAATTTTATGAGAGAGAAAGGATAAAGGGTTTAATAAGATATAGTATATATACATATATAATTATTATAAATTCTAATTCTTAATTAATGATGGAAAAACATAGAAATATTGATTATATTATAGATAATTAAAGACTACAAAATAAATATTAATTTAAGCATAAAGGATAAAAGAATATTTATAAAAATAAGTAATTAAGGAATTAAGCATATTAAGGATACATTAAGAGTTTATATTGAAATGTTGAGTATTCGATAAATAACGTTAATCCTATGAAAGATAATAAATAAAGGTTATTTAAAGGATACTCCTACTCATGAAAGATGAATGATAAGTCATAATGACAAGGTATTTTACAAATAATAAGAATACAATAGGAAATTGATATAAAAGGGATATTTATGATGAACTTGAAAGATTATACCATAAGTATAAATATAAAATATGAAATGTTATAATGATGAAATAATATGTTGGGATTAAATTAAATGTAATGGAAATGTTTGGAAAGCAATGAAATTGAGACAGATACTAGCCCATATTAGTTGGATAACAAACTAGATAGGTTGATACTTTAACTAGGGAGTTAGCTTTGGTTGATATGAGCCATTGCCTATTTGTATGATATAGTGGGTGCAGCCACCGACGTTCTATTAGTAAACCTTGCACACTCGAGTATTGAGAGGTCTATATGGGCTGATCCTTGCTACCCACTTTACCTGTGGATATTAGGAGGTCTCATGGGGCTGATCCCTACTATCCACTTAAGATGAGATGCTGATTGGGATATTGGGAGGTCCCACGGGGCTGATCCCTATTATCCCTATAGATGTTAGGAGGTCCATCAAGACTGATCCTTGCCATCTACCACTCTAATATTGGGAGGTTCTCATGAACTGATCCTTGCTATCAAATGGATGGTGTGTACATACGCCTAGGTCCAAAATGTGGATCACTATATAAGATGGATCCCAATATTTAGTGTTGAGAGTATATCTACCAAATATAAGCTGAATATAGAATAACCAGATGAAAAATGACTAATATACCATTAAAGATGTTAAAATATTTGAATTTGGGAGATGAGAAGTAAAAGAAAGAGAAAGGAAATAATGTAAAGTAAGAGATAAATTGAAATAATGGATAAAATGAACTAATCAGATAGTAGCAAAAAAATTATTGGTACATAAATACCATTCTATACATACCAAGATAGAGCATTTGATAGAAGTGTATTGAGAAATATATGTGAATGGACTTAATTGATTACCAATACGTATAAGTTAGTTAAGGATAAAATGGTCAATCAAAAATACTAAAGCAAAAGGAATAAATAGAGACTACAAGAATGTATTAAGTAAAGATACGAGCATATTCTTAGAGAATACCATAAAGTAAGACACAATGAAAATATGTTAAATTATCACCAGTCACATAGTTGGAAATGAGCATAAGAGACAATAAAACCTTACCACTACTCACTACAAAGATAAATTCAGGTGAGACAACAAAATTATAAACATAATAAATATGGGAGTGTTACAAGCAATTGGAATACACCACTAAGCAATATGCTGAGCACATTGGCTTTTTTGCTAATGTGTAGGTTATCAGTTAAGGTGAGCAGAGCGATGGATCGAGTCCCAACATTAGCTTAAATAGCTTATAAAAACCACTGGTAAAACAAGTCTATCACAAGTATTATTTGCATATTGAATGTGTAATGATTATTATTTTTAGGATTTTACATGCATGACAGTGTAACAAGGCCATCAAATATATATTCCTTGACGTAAATAGATAAACATGAGCTTTTATTGTAATAAGTCCAATTGAGTCTAGAACTGAATAATATATTAGTTGATTATCAAATATAATAGCATTTCTTATTAAGTTAAATGAGTTACAAGTGAGAGTAGTATTAAGATAGGTAACCTGCAGGGAAGTGGCATCTTTTACTCGAACCAAAACGGATCGGGGTAAGAGGTGTTACACTTAGTTGTCCATGTGAAAGGAATTTTGTCAGAATGGTAGTTATCATACTAGATAAGAAGGTATAAGATTCTAGTAGATTTTCTAAAACTAAGTCCTTGTGAACTTTACTATGAAAAAGAGGTCTTTGTAGACCTAAGGTTTTGGAAGTTAAGCTAGACTATGAGCCACATGATTAGTTTTTCTAGGCTTGTTGTTTATCATTCCATGTAGACTATATGATATCAAGTCCATGCAAACCTTATATCATTTTAGTCAATACAAAGTTAAGTTTTCTCTCTTGCAACTTAGTACTTGGGCCTATCTCTGGTTAGCATTATAAGCCTAAAACTAAGGTGCTTACATTTGCCCCCACTTTAATGTGTGCTGTGACATGTAAGTATAATAGTGCATATCAAAGTAACACACTAGATAATAAATACTTACATGTATGACATTTTTACCTTACATCTCAAGGATGCATTACTTGTAGTGTTGAGTTGGACCCTTCTATGCAATTGAGTTTAACCTCACTAAGTAGTAATTCTGACCTTTAAATGATGGCCCCTCTAAAAGATGAATTGAGTTTAACCAGTCCAAGCAGTGGTTCTAAACTTGAGTGATGGCCTTTCTCAGTGATGAATTGAGTTTGACCTCTCTAGGCATTTTAAACTTGAGTGATGGCCTCTTTAGGTGATGAATTGAATTTGAATGAGATTTTCTAACAAACCATGATCAATGAGGCTCGAGTTTCTTTAGGAATTTTCTTATGAAACTTGTTTAAGTAATATCCAAAAAATATCCATATATGCATGAAGTGTAAAAATGTGAATTTATGAATAAATCCCTCCTTCAAATTGCAAACTTTAAGGAGAATGGTGTAACAACATAAGAAAAGGCCAATCAAGCAATCTTGGATACTTTTAGGGGTGAGAGAAAGGAGCGAGACTAGCCCTCATCAATGTATGTCTTTTGTGAAATCATCCCATTCATGTTGCTTAAAAAAAATGTATTTTTCTATTTGAGGTCCGTACGGAATATCTTAAAAGTTGGTATATCGAATGCAGCTCATAAAGAAGGTCTGTGTGGACTTTGACATTGAAATTTTGGATAATAAGACCATATGGACTTTGACATATGCTTTGGATGATCAAATCCTTATCGGATTAGGATTAGGCTGATTTAAGCCTACAAATAGCCATCCTTTAGACTTTTTTTTGCATAATCCATTATGAATTCTTCTACTTTTCAATTGTCCAAAATTCTCAATTCCAAGGCAACTTAGAATTCTCTAATTTTGGCTCCTTTTTTTGCTATTAGGCTTCTGAGCAAAGTGAAAATAGACTTCAATTTCTTAGCTACAGCTACTCGTTATTGGGACTTAACTTTCTATGTCTTTAACTTCAACAATCGAGAAATTGCCCCCATGTTAGAGGAGTTTGCTGTTATCATGGCTTTTGATATTTCTTCTGATGCTCCTATTTATATTCCTCCTTTTAAGGATCAATACCCTTTGGACATAATACAAGCTTTAGGAATGTCTTTTTCCATGATTTAAAAGCTTGTTCTTAGGGTCGACCCTATCTATTTAGAATCTATTCTCAAATTCAATGATTAATTTGCTCCAACATCTCTATAATAGGCTAGGTACATATTGTTGTGCATCATAGGGAGTTATTTAATAATAATAAAAAAGGATGCATCCTATGATTAATAGATGCTTTAAGTAGTGGATGGGATCTTGTTCGAAGGAAACCTATTTTTTCTTATTCTTGTTGAGACCATTAGTGGGTTAGATTGTAACACCTATAAATTGAAGTTTCATGAATAGTACCTTTAAGGCATAAATAGTGCTCTTGAGAAATTAGAACACCTTTATAAGGCCAAGAAGGGTGTGTACTAGTCATAAAACTTTGATGGGCTAGAAATGAAGAAAATAAAATAATTTAAATTTTTAGCATAACTAATAAATCATTTAATGCTATAAACTAGTGAATAGTGACCTTAAATAAGCTTATACTAGGATAGCTCTAAGATGTGCCCGAATGGACCTAAAAATACCATATTCTAAAGCTCAAAAATTCCAATGAGTTCATTAATGAAGGAATTGTAATATTCTGAGGTGATTAGATATTTATTCAAAATTTTTCATTTATACGAGTGAATAACAACCATAGTTATCATTGGAGTTTTGACCTGAAATTTTACATAGTCTTTAATAGGCAATATCAAGAATTTTTGGAACTAAAATGATTATTTTTAGAGGTCTAAAAAATTATTTTGAATTTTTGAAGTTTAAAAGAAAATCAGGTGAATATGGGCCATTAGATCACCATGTGTCGCGATCCAAGCCACCTACCCTCTTAATATAAAAGCCCCTATAAATGTGAGAGTGTCACATGTGCAAAGGCTTCCATCTTCTACCTCCCACACCCAAAAAGCCAACGCCATCTTCAAGCCCCACCTCTACCATTTTTTTTATTTTTATCTCTCTTTTCCCACCATAAAATCTCATAAAGTTTATATAGTTCTTAACCTCTACAATCTCTTGAAGCTATTGCAAGCAACAAAAATGAAAAATATTACTTAGAAAGTGAGATTTGGTGATAGAGTGAATAGTGACCATTCTCAGTGTAAATGAGTTTTTCAATTTTTTTTTATTTTTATTTTGGGTAGCCCTAGTGATTCTAAGAAAAACTATGTGTTTAGATTTTAATTTGGAGTTGTGTACAATTTTTGAGATTTTTTCTAAGCTCTAGGGTTTATGTTTAGGTCAAAAGAGAACCATTGAGGAAGAAAGAGAATTAAGGACACAAATTGGTGGAAAAGGGTGTTTTCACACCCTAAGTATGCGGATTTAATGTAATTCATACAAGTCATGATGTGTATGTATGTATGTGTGCATGTGAGTGTGTATGGAAGTGTTAGATTTGGTGTATACATGCATGTTTAATGTAAATTAATTATGTGATTATGTTAGCCTAATGGAATAAAGTTTATGTGCATGACTTGTATGTAAGAAAAATAAGTGTATGTGTGTGATCTTGAAATGGCCGAATGGTAGGCATGGTGATGGTGTGATGTGTGCATATGTGTGAGACATATTGATAATGTAATTGGCTTAGAAATAAGGTGTAAAATATGGTGGCAACATGAATTTGATGAAAAAAAATTTATGTGTCATGAATAGGCACCTTGAGATTTAAGATGTGATTTATTATGCAAAATGAATTTATGTATGGGAATGACAATTTATAGCGTTAGTAAAATGGTATATTAATGTTGAAAGGAAATGCTTAAGGTGGGTGAAATAATACAAGCATAAATAATGGTAAGCAATATTATTATTAGTAACAATGTATAATGGGCATAATGTGAAATATTATGGTAATTGAGTGGAGTAATTAGTGATGATGTTATGGGAATTGAGATATTGACAATGACAAAATGAATAGTGTTTATTTGTAAAATCACCTGTAACTGAGAAAGGTGCATAAGTGCACAAATGCCTATAACTGTGGTGCATAAATATTGATACAATGATAAAAAAAACCTATAATTGCGTTAGATAACTAATAAATATGAATTGGCCCATCAGTTAGACACCCACTGGATGGGTTAATCAGTCAACTAGGGAATTAGTAGCTACTAAGGGTTTTGGTCCACTTGAATCCACTGCTTGTGTGATTAGGATGGTGGGAGTAGACGTCAAGGTTCTGATATTGAGCCTTGCACATTCAGGTATTGGGAGGTTTATATGGGTTGATCCCTACTACCCACTTGATTTATTTATGGATATTAGGAGGTCCTATAGGGCTATTCCCTGTTATCCACCTGAGATGAGATGGACATGCTGATTGAGATATTGGGAGGTTCTACAAGACTGATCCATACTATCCCTACAGATGTTAGGAGGTTTACTTGACTGATCCTTACCATTTGCCAGTCCGATATTAGGAGGTTCACATGAGCCGATCCTTACTATCAAATCGAGATGGTTAGGTGTAGCTACCGAGGTCTAAAATATAGGCCACTGCATAGTCTGGATTCCACTATCCAATATCTTTAAGTGTAGTCTTTCTTGAATAGGCCTGAGTTTAAATGACATAAATGAATATGAATATGAACAACCATGATAAATTTATGACTAGTATAACTAAAAGCATTCTAGAATGACTTTAGAATTTTAATTAAATTATAAGGTATATAGATGAACAGATAAGAAGTCTGATGAATAATTTAATGGAACTATATGTAATTGATTTTGCATACTTATACTACTGTCTTATAATATACTCATTGCATGACTATATGTGTAACATGCACTTATTACATTAAATTCACCGCTGAGTTTATACTCAGTATATCAGTGTTTTGATATGCAGGTTATAGATAGTAATAGCAGTCCAACCTCAATAGTGTAGTGTTGCAGTTTAGCCCCTCAAGGTATATTTTTGGTACTCTTGATTATTTACATAGTTAGCACTCATGTATAATTAGTGTTGGGCTTGGGTGATGTAAATATTAAATATGTATTTTGGTCACATGAGAACTGATAATCTATATACATTAATGTACATAGCTGAATGTATATGTATATATATATTTAACTATATGATTCTGAATGTTGTGGGTCTGAGACCCTGTGTGCTTATGACTCTATGTTATGTTGAGATGATTGGAGGACTAGGAAGGTCTAGGTGTTAGAGGATGAGTTGATAATGATATTAAAAGTGTTTTTAATAGGTTTAGGTTTAGGTTTTGGGTTCTTCACCTTGGTAGCTGTTATGCTGCCCAAATTTCTATAAATTTGATTTCTGCCCTGATAAATAATTTTAGTGATTAATTACAACCAATATAAGAATGGAATGGGATTTGAACAAACAAATAACTAGAATACATTAATTAAAGGGATATGGATACAAGTGTTAAATGAATAGGGGTTGGGGTAGAATCAGGATGGGTGACCTATGGGAAGTAACAGCTCCTATTAGGTTCCTTCTGGAATTAGGTAGGGGTGTTACATTTGGTGGTATCAAAGCAGGTTTAGGCATTCTTAGGTATAGTATACATGAGTACTAATGTCTAAGCTTCTGTGTTTCCAATAAAGCTACACTACATGAGGCTGACAGTTTGTTCTTTTGTAGTCATACAAGATGAGTGAGTGGACCCTACTAGAATAAGGAGAAGAGGTGGCTAGGCATGCTCCCACCACTATTCATGGACCAAAAGTAAGTGCAACCACACTTGAGCCTAGTGATGCAACACACCAGCCATAGGCATAGGCTTCACTAGCACTTCCACAACTGATAGTAGATTTATTAAGGCACACATCTGATACTGCTGCTATAAGGATAAGAAGAGTCAGGGATTTCTAGATTTGAAGTAAGGAAAAAGATCAGCATCAGAGTACTTCAAAGATTTTGCTCGATTGAGTAGATATGCTAAAGAGTTCATACCTATAGACGAAGAGAGATGTAAGAGGTTCAAAAAGGGCCTTAATATGGAATTATAGATGCAAATTGCCACCACACATATCAGAGAGTTCTCTACTTTAGTGTCAGCAACTTATTCTATAGAGGAGATGGTGCAAGAAAAGAATGAGTTGTTCTAGAAAAAGAGGCTATTCATAGCGAGTCAGACTAGTTCAACACCTAGGGCAGGTAAGAGATAGAGAGAGTTCTAGTCCATCCAGCAGTCTTAAAGGCAAGGCCAAACATAGAGGCTAAGTTAAGCTCTCTCCTTCAAGCCTTAACCTCCACAGTAAGCCTCTAATGACCCTATATCTATAGCCATAAGTGTACCCTTGACATGTAGTATATGCAATAGGAGAAATTAGGGATAATGTTAGCAGTCCAAAAGAGGAGAATGTTTTACCTATGGAGCCAGAGACCATTTCTAGATGAAGTGTCCACAGAGATAGGCTGAGGTTGCTCAAACATAGGCTTCTATAGCAATATCTAATAAAGGGCAGGGATAAAGTAGAAATGATCTATCGAGTGATAGCCAGAGGACTAGATCAGAGGCATAAGCCCTAGCATGCTAGTATGCCATTCAAGCCTAGTGAGGAGGTAAAGGCTCTCGATGTGATTGCTGGTACTTTTTCCTTATTTGATGTACTTGTGTTGGCATTGAAATATCCAAGATCAACCTATTCCTATATTTGCACAACACAAGCACAAGAGAGAGGGCTAGAACCTAAACATATGGATATAGACATTCAAGTCAGTAATCTAATCAAACAAAGTGTGACAGTGAGTAGAATATAAAGACATTGTCCTCTGGTGATCCAAGACCAAGTGTTCTTGACTAACCTTATTAAACTCCCTTTTCATGAGTTTGATGTCATTTTAGGTATGGATTGGCTATTAGAACATCGTGCAGTAGTTGATTGTGAGCAAAAAAAGCTTACCCTCAGGATGGCTAAAGGAGATGAGTTTACACTTATAGGTGAGAGATACTCCCTGTCTAACATCATCTTAGCTATTATAGTAAAAAGACTACTTCAAAAGGATGTGAAGCTTATCTAGCTCATGTGGTTGATAATAATAATACCCCACCCAATATTGACTGAATACTTGTGGTATCAAAATTTTTAGATGTGTTTCTAATTTAGTTACTAGGGTTACCACCACAACAGGAGCTTGATTTTGCAATTGAGGTGTACCTTGGTACAACTTCAGCATCTATTACTCCATACCAGATGGCACTTACAAAGTTAAAAGAATTGAAAGTATATTTGCATGAATTATTGGATAAAGGCTTCATCAAGCTGAGTACTTCACCTTGGGGAGCACCTGTGCTCTTTATAAAGAAGAAAGATGAGTCACTTCAATTATGTATTAACTATAGGCAATTGAATAAAGTGATAGTTAAGAATAAATATCCTTGCCTAGAATTGATGATCTTTTTTATCATCTCAGAGGTGCTAGTGTCTTCTTCAATATAGATTTAAGATCAAGATATCATTAGTTATGAATTAAGGAATCTAACATTCCTAAAACTACCAGATATGAGCATTATGAGTTCCTAGTAATGCCATTTAGGCTTACTAATGCTCTAACAGTCTTTATAGACTTGATGAACTGGATCTTTAAATCATATCTAGATCAATTTGTTGTAGTGTTTTAATTTGTTTTAGTGTTTATCTATGATATTCTAGTGTATTCCAAGAGTCGAGAGGAGAATGAGTAGCATCTTAGGATCGTGCTACAAACTTTGAGAGAAAAGTATATATATGCCAAATTGAGCAAGTGTGAGTTCTGGCTAAAAAAAGTAGTCTTTCTAGGCTATATTGCTTTAGTATAAGGCATTAAGGTGGATCCAAACAAGGTTAAAGCTGTATTAGAATAGAAACCTCCTAGGAATGTACCTGAGGTTTGAAGTTTCTTAGGATTGGTTAGGTACTATAGAAGATTTATAAAAGGTTTCTCAATGATTATAGCTCCACTGACCTGATTATTGAGGAAGGATGTGAAGTTTGAATGGGATAATAAATGCCAAGAAAGCTTTGATAAGTTAAAGGCAATGTTGATTGAAGCCCCTATCCTTACTCAATCAAAACAAGGCAAGGACTTTGTTATTTACAGTGATGTTTCACATGATGGACTTGGATATGTGTTAATGTAAGAGGGTAAAGTAGTAGCTTATGCTTCTAGGCAGTTGAAATCACATGAAAGGATTTACCTTACTCATGACTTAGAGTTAGCTGCCATTATTTTCTCATTGAAAATATGGAGGCATTACTTTTATGGTGAAAGATGTTACATTTACACCGATCATAAAAGCTTGAAATATCTCCTCACACAGAAGGAACTGAACCTAAGGCAACAATGTTGGCTAGAATTGATAAAAGATTATGATTGTCTGGTAGACTATAATTTGAGAAAAGCAAATGTAGTTGCAGATGCTCTAAGTCAGAAATTTATGGCTGCTATGAGAATGATGAATGTTAGAATGGAGTATACAGAGATGAATGCCATTTTAGTTGAACTGCAAATTAAACTGGATTTCAAACAACAAGTGAAAAAGGCACAGATGTGAGATAAATAGTTTGTGCAGACAATGAGTAAAGTTAAAGAGGGGAAGACTACTGAATTTGAATGGGAGCATATGGATGTTTGTACTACCATGGCAAATTATATGCACCTAAGGTAGATGAGCTGAAAACACAGATTTTGAGAGAGGCACATGAAGCTCCTTATTTTATGCACCCAAGAAGTACAAAAATATATCTTAATTTGAAACCCCACTATTGGTGGTCGAGAATGAAATGTGATATGGTGAAGTATGTGGCTCGATGTTTAACATGTTAGTAGGTAAAGGATGAACATCAAGTTCCTTCTAGATCGTTACATCTAATAGTAATACGAAAATAGAAATAGGAGAAAGTCACTATGGATTTCATAATAGGATTGCCAATAACTAGAAGCAAATGTGATGCTATGTGGGTGATCGTAGACTAATTGACTATGGTAGCCCATTTCATTCTAGTCAAAATGGATTATTCTCTGGATAAACTAGCATAACTATATATTAATGAAATTGTATAGCTACATGAAGTATCAGTAGCCATTATTTCAAATTGAGATCCTTATTTCACCTCCAAATTTTGGAAAAAGTTGTAAGAAGCTCTAAGTACTCACTTGACCTTCAACACAGCATTTCACCCTCAGACAAATAGATAATCAGAACAGGTGATACAGGTACTAAAGGATATATTATGCAGTTGTGCTATAGAATTCAAAGGTAGTTAGGACCAATACCTACCCTTGGCTAAATTTTCCTATAATAATAGCCATCAAGGTAGCTTAGGCATGGTGCTTTATAAGGCATTATATGGCAAGAGATGTAGAACTCCTCTTTGCTGGAGTGAAGCAGGTGAAAGCAAAATTATGGAACCCGACTTGATCAAAGATGAAAAAGATAAAGTGAGGATCATAAGGGATAGATTAAAAGTTGCCACAGATCAATAAAAATCATATGCAGATTTGAAACAGAGGGATATTGAATATGAAGTTAGTGAAAAAGTATTCTTGAAAATGTCACCATGGAAGAAGATGCTTAGGTTTGGCAAGAAAGGGAAACTTAATCTCAGATTCATCAGTCCCTATGAGATCATAGAATGTGTAGAGTTGGTAGCTTACAGGCTAGCCTTGCCACTAAAGTTACAATAAATTTATGATGTATTTTCACATTTTGATGCTCAAGTGATATAAATTTGATCCTTCCCATGTAATATCTACATAAGAGATTCAAGTATAGTCAGATTTAACATATGAAGAGGAACTAGTATAGATCCTAGCTAGAGAAGTTAAGCAACTAAGAAATAAAACAATACAATTGGTGAAAGTATTATGGAAGCATAAAAAACAGAAAAAGCCACATGAGAGCAGAGAGCAAATGAAGGCCCAGTACCCGTACCTATTTCCATCAAGTAATTTTGAGGATGAAATTCCTTAAGAAGGGAAGGATTGTAACACCCGTAAATTGAAGTTTCATTAATAGTACCTCCAAGGCATGAATAGTGCTCCCGAGAAGTCGAGGCACCTTTATAAGGCCTGAAAGGGTGTGTACTAGTCACAAAACTTTGACAAGCTAAAAACTGAAGAAAATTGAATAATTTAAATTTTAGCAGAACCAATAAATCATTTTATGCTATAAACTAGTGAATAGTGACCTTAAATGAATTTGTGCCGGGATAACTACGGGATGTGCTCGGATAAACCTAAAAATACCATACCTTGAAGCTCAAAAATTCCAGTGAGTTCATTGGTGAATGAATTTTAATATTCTAAGGTCATTTGATATTTATTGAGAATTTTTCATTTACGTGAGTGAATAGTAACCATAGTTGTCATTGGAGTTTTAACTAAAATTTTATGGGGTCCTTAATAAGCATTATTGAGGATTTTTGGTACTAAAAAAATTATTTTTAGAGGTCTAGAAAAATTATTTTGAATTTTTGAAGTTTAAAAGAAAATCAGGTGAATATAGGTCGTTAGATCACCACGTGTTATGATCTAAGCCACCCACACTTTTAATACAAAAGCCCCCATATATATGAGAGTGTCAGATGTGCAAAGGCTTCTATCTTCCACCTCCTACAGCCAAAAAGTCAATGCCACCTTCAAGCCCCACCTCTACCATTTTTTCTTCTTATATCTCTCTTCCCACCACAAAATCCCATAAAGTTTATATATTTCTTAACCTCCATGATCTCTTAAAGCTATTCTAAGCAACAGAATTGAAAAATATTGCTTGGAAAGTGAGATTTAGTGATGGAGCGAATAATGACCATTCCTGGTGTAAGTGAGTTTTCTAATTTTTTTTTATTTTTCTTTTGGGTAACCCTAGTAATTATAAGAAAAACCATATGTTTAAATTTTAATTTGGAGTTGTGTAGAATTTTTGAGAATTTTTCTAAGCTCTAGGGTTTATGTTTAGGTCAAAGGAGAACCATTGAGGAAGAAAGAGAATCAAGGCTATAGATTGGTGGAAAAAGGGTGTTTTCACACCTTAAGTATGTGGATTTAATGTAATTCATACAAGTCATGATGTGTTATATGTATATGTACATGTGAGTGAGTGTCAAAGTGTTAGATTTGGTGTGTGCGTGCATGTTTAATGTAAATTAATTATGTTATTATGTTAGCCTAATGGAATAAAGTTTATGTCCATGACTTATAAGTGTATGTGTGATCTTGAAATGGTTAAATGTTATGCATAGTGATGGTGTGATATGTGCATGTGTGTGAGACAT
>CANXYI010148301.1:0-21625 GCA_948208565.1 Hura crepitans
TATGCATATGAATGTTTGTTTATTTATTTATTTTGTTTTCAGTCAGGGTGTTGTACTAGGCCAAGTTATTGTGATTCAGCAAGTGAGGAAGCGAAAAGGGCGAAGCAAGCACTAGCGACAGGGAAACCATTCCCTTTAATGCCGTGGACAGAAATGCGATCTGGTTTATTATTCGTTCGCAGTGATTGTTTTGACTGGTGGAAAGCTGGATTTAGTTTTTGCGAAGCTTGCTATTCATGCCCGGGTGCTGTTCTTTTCCATATCAAATCCCAGTGGAGACAAATGGTTTTTACTAATATTTATATTACTCTTATTCTCGTTACTTTCTATATCTGTATCAATTTTCGTTTCAACTAGATAATCAAATTGAATGAAAATTAAATAAAAATCTTATTACATCTAGACAATATCTTTCTGAGTGGTTTAGGTAATCTTATTATTATCGTCGACACTAACTTTGGATTAATTTTTCAAATCTGTACTGTTATGCCTTCCATTTAAATTCTATTAAATAATAATCCCTCCCAGTATATAACAGTTATATATTTTGCCATCATCCTAGCGAATATCACTTTCATTTTTGTAATAGGATAAACCGGAATGGTTGGCATCAGGAAAAGATGCAGAACAGTTGTTTGAACAATCAAAAGCACAGTTGTAGGAGCAAGTACTATTGTGTGCGTTAGATCACGCCTTTTTCAACCCAAGCTTTGTTGGTTAAGTCACAGAGCTTTTGCAATCTAATTCAACTTTTAAACATCCAGTTAATGGAAAAATCTGCAAAAGACAAAAGAATGATATTCCAGTACAAAATTGGCTAGAAAACTGAAGAGGCAGGGATGCCTCGATACATAAACAAGGAAGAGGAGGGGATGCTTTCCTGACATTAAAACCGAATGAAGAGATGTGTTAGGTCTGATTTGTTCCTAAGGTTTAAACACTCCATGATGCGTAACCCCAAGCAATCGCGAGTAGTTCCTGTGCCCGGGCTGCTGAATGTGATATTATTATGTTGGCCTGTGATTAACATTGACAGCTATAAGCCTGAGTGTAATTGAAATCGTTCTGCATTTTAATTTCACCTGGTTCACAAAGTCTAACAAGAAAAGGAATCATGATTATTTTTAAATACTATTACTTCTAACAAGAAAAGGAATCATGATTCTTTTCAAATACTATTACTTCCCTAATTCATACTATATATACACGTTGTAATTAAAAAGAATATTTATGCACAGGAAATCATGTCAAGCATGATTAACGTCAAAACTTTTACAAGTTTCGTAAACCACTTGTCTTTACTTTTAGGAATCGCGGCTTTATTCTCGTGGATATATTTCGGATATCGAATAGGCAGTTGGTGCCAGATCCTTCATCCAAATCCTCTGATAGACCTCGGTCTCTTCTTACTTGGAATTTCACTGGTTAAACAAATCATGTGCTGGTTATTCCCTGGAATCAAGAAACGCATCACCTACCTAGCCTCGTTGCACATGCTTGTATTCATAATTATAATTCTCATGGCCATGGGTTTTGCAATGGTTGTGACCCACAGAGGAGATGGCAGAGAAATTCCAGGGAGAGTCTACAAGGACTATGATATGAGAGACTACTCCAACTGGTTGCAGAGATATGTCACAGGTCCTCACTTCTTGCTTTCTGTTGAGGATTGGTTAAAAAAATCTCAGCTTTGTTCCAATGTTTCTGGGTACCTAAAGATTGCAAGTTCTTCAGAATTTTCCGCGGACGCCAACCTCACCCCATTACAGGTTTGATTTATTCGTTTGTGGTATGTACATCTATGCTTATTTATTTATTTGTTTGTTTTTTTGTGTTTTCAGTCAGGATGTTGTACTAGACCAAGTTACTGTGATTCAGACACTGAGGAAGCAAGAAGGGCGAGTGAAGCATTAGAGACAGGGAAACCATTCCCTTTAATGCCGTGGACAGAAATGCGGTCTGGTTTATTATTCACGCGTAGCGATTGTTTTAACTGGTGGGACGTTAAGTTCAGATTTTGTGAAGCTTGCTATTCATGCCCTGGTGCTATTCTTCTCAATATCAAATCCGAGTGGAGAGACATGGTTTTTACCAATATTTCTATTATTTTTATTCTCGTTACCTTCTATATCTGTACCAATTTTGTTTACTAGTAAAAAAATTATTTTATAAATTAAATAAGAACTTACAAGTACAGTAATATTAATATATCACTTTGAAATTACCAGCAATCATCAGGGATAAATGTGATGGTCTGCTCTAACAAATCAAAGGAGAGTCTTGTAGTCTCTAGTATTAAACTACCTAAAATGGTAAAAGTTTCTTCGTAGGCCATGAATGCTAGACAGTATAACTCTTGCCCCACATGTACTATAACTGCTTCATGTTTGATCTGCAAAATTGACTGCAGAATCAGCTGGCCTCTTATAACAAGTGTCAAAGAGTTCATGTTTAGTTCCTGAAGGCTTTAAGTCGCTTGTGTCCCTGCTAATCTGAATAAAAAAATCCCTAAATTGGTTATAAACATCTTTAGGGAATCTTGTTATTACCGTTCCTGTATCGATAATAACTCCGTGTTTTCCCATTGGATTGATTTTCCAAACCTCTGGATCTATTGCCACTGTTATGCCCCCAATTGAAATCCCATTAAATTCTATATAATAATGCCCCGAAGGATGAGGAAGAATTTGCACAAGAAATGCATCATCTTCATCAATAGAAGGGATATTATACAAATATAATGGTGCACTGTCTGTAGAGCTTTTCACTAAACAAAATGAAAATAAGTAGGCACCAACCTGATTCGGGAAGGAAAATCGATTTTGCTGAAATCCTAAAATTCCAGCATATAAACCGGTATATTTACCTGCAGTTACTTGTGCACAGCCAAAAGTTATATTTTGTATCAAATTGCCATTATCATTAGATATTGTTTCATTTGCCATGAAACCTTGCGAGAAATCTCCATCTTCATAGCGAACGCCATAAGAACATTCATCAAGCCACTGTTGACAAGTATATTTTCTTCCACAACAGCCAGCAATGAAATTATTTGGTGGAATACTATTACACATATCTTGCAAACAATTAATATATTTGAATGATTTTGAATCTTGGAAATTATAGTATGGATCCTTCTCTTGAAAATAGCAACCTTTGCAAGGTTGACACTGCCACCAAATAAGTGGAGAGCCAGTGTCTAGAAGTAGATGTGTACGAATTCTATTAGAACCGATTCTGATTGCAGCTACATACTCGCTACCTCTTCCAACCAGAGGCATATAAGTGTATAAACCTCTAGCTGTTGAGTTCATAAACCTATTTCGTGCAAATAATTCAGGGTCAATGAATTTTGTAATATGATAAACTGGAATAGTAACTGGGGATATTGAAGCAGAAGGCACAGTGGCATTACTACTTTGTTCAGTTGATGAGAGTGAATTAGGATGAGATAAGGAAATCACGATGACAAAATGAAAGGTTAAAAAGAGAAGGGATGCAGCAGAGCAAGAGAAAGAAGCCATGGTTTGGACAATCAAAAGATAAGTATAGCCTTCCACAGTTGTAGGATTTAATATATAGCGGCTCAGTGGTATGTACTATTGCGTTAGTTAGATCACGCCTTCTCAATCCAAACTTTGTTAGTTAAGTCACGGAGCTTCTGCTAAAAGAAACATTGTTAATAAAAAAAAAATCTGACAAAAAAGTCTAAATTTCTAGCAGAATACAAAATGAATGATATTACAGTACAGGATTCTTGCTGGTTTTATTTATTTTACAGAGACTTTGTTTAAACAGAAAGAGGGTGAATTAATTCATTCTTAATTGAAAAAGAGTCGTGATTAATTTCTGGATTGAGAGACATATTACAAAGTTTTTTTTTCAGAATTATTTAAAAAAATTATTAATCTTAAGCCAGGTTGGGAGATTAGAGAGTAGTAGGGGATAAAATGCATCTTCTTACAAGCAACATGGCTGAAACAGAATGAATCACCGTACATAAACATGCATAAACGAAACTTTCAGCCATTCCAAACTTGTGGGAGACAATTTTAAAGATCCCTTTTTATATATTTTGATTTTCTTTATCTTAATTAATATTTTTTGAAGCAAATTGATTCAAGTTTTAGATTGAAAAAGAGACGTGAATATCAATTAATTTCTGATTTAAGCGGCATATTGTTAATTTTTTTTCTTTTTGTAACTATTTCAGTAAATTATTAACGTGAAGCAACGAAGTATCATGGGAAATGCATGTTCTTACAAAGTAACATGGCTGAATCAGATACCACCAGATTGCACCTGAAACAGAATGGAACACTGTAGAAAAGCATGCATAAACAAATTTTGCAGGCATTCCAGGCTTGTGATATGACACTTTCAGACTCTCTGTTGAGGTCCAAAATAATATATATATACACACAATCTCATAAGATGAAAAAAATTTACTAATCACGAATTTAAAGATGTTAAAAGTTAGTTTAAAAGACTTACAGCTTTTTTTTAAAAAAAATGGCAAAAAAGAAAATAAAGTGCTTATTTTTTGAAGTGTTTGGGCCAATCCATGAAGGAGGCTCAACACAATTCCACTCAACACAAATTAACAGATATGTTAGAAATGGGCTCGGATTTGACTTGATTGGGTTATTAGTAATTGATGATAAGAATCCCAAAATTCATCAGATAAAAGATTTGGAATCCACAGCAGGATAGATTTAATGGTTCATAATCATGGCACAAATGACGATAAAAGTCTCAAAATTCAGTATTCCCGTACCAACAGCACTTGCAATAAGTAAAAAAAAAAAAAGATTAGAAATTGAACAGGAAATTTACCTGTAATGGCGATTTATTAAGCATTTATATCGATCTTGATAATGAAAAAGATAATATTCTAAACGTGGTAACTAATTGCTACACATTACTAAAATACTTGCATTTTATGGTATAAGAAGAATCTAATCTACTAGTCAAGTTAAGTCTTTTCAAGATGAGGTTGTTCAAAATTGAACCAAAATCGAAAATTGAATCAAAATTTTGATAATTTGATATATTCGATTCGGTTTTTTTGAGTAATTTCGATTCGATTTTTAAAGGGTAAAAATCGAAAAAACTGAACCGATCAAACTTATTAAAACGACGTCGTTTTGAAATTTTTATATATAAAAAGGAAAAAATATATAAAATTTTGATTAATTCGATTTTTCGGTTCAACTCTATATAAATATCAGTTTTTTCTATTCTGTCCTCATAAAATTTCGATCCGATTCGATTCTGAAAATTTTAACATTTCAATTTTTAATTCTTTCGATTCAGTTAATCAACCGGTTAACATCACTACTTCAACGAGTTGGATCCTTAATTTTCCATACAGTTGGATCCCTTAATGAAGTTAGGGTTCCAAAAAAGAGTTAGATCTCTAAAAGGAATTGAGTTACTAACAAGAGGTTTTTTAAATGAGTTAAATCGGCAATAAAAAATCCAAAATTTGATCGAACACATAATTTAATAAATTAAATAATCGAACTTGAGATTAATTCAATATAATACAGATATTGGTAATTTTAAACCGCGAATAAGCCCATTTAACTTATTTAAAGATTTAGTCCAATTAAAGTTGCATCAATTTCTTCTGAATTATTATAACTACCAAAATATTAAAAATATTTGTCTTTAATCTACAGATAAAATTTCTTATTTAAATCTTATGCATAGAATATTTGTGCATTAAATTAATAATAATAAATTGTCATATAATAAAAGGAAGTTATAAAAAAATACGGTATTTACATAATAGCTACTTTTATAATTATTTTTATACTACAATCTATTATTAATTTAATGTACAACAAGAACTTTCATACATCAATTGATAAGCCAATAAAACTATGATATGCCTCCAGCTATATGTTATGCTTAAACCAACTATATAACATGTAAATTGTAATACTAATTTGACACAATTAACCTTAATTTGCCACAAAATATCATGAGATTTAATACTTTTATTTTATTCATTTTAATTTTTATTTAACGAAAATTATATAATAAATATTATATTTTTATCTAATAAAAAATTTAATATAGTGTATAATAAAAATATAAAAATTTAATGTGAAAAATAATAAAAATATATAAAATTTAATATTTTTAAATTCAATGTTTTAATTAAAAAAACTCAAAAAATATAGGAGTTAAAATATTTTTTAGCCTAAGACGAATAAAAGTGCAGGTGCGTCATACTGTAGAATACTTTTAATTAAATTTAATATATATACACTTATAAAACGTTCTTAATTAAATTTAAATATTTTTATAATCGTTTGACATACTTTTGTGTTATAAAATTATCGAAAATAATAATTATTAATCAATTGTAAATATTAATATCTTTTATTGATATATTTTTAACTACATTAAATTTAATTTTATATAGGATAAAAGTAATTTTTTGTAAAGTATTATATAAATAATTTGATTATTGTCTATTTATTTAATATTTTTTAATTATACATACTTTTGTAAAGTGAGATTAATTAATGTAATTAATTTATCAAAGATAATAATATAATTAATTATAAATTTAAAAAATATTGATTTCTTTTATTGATATAATTTTAAACTATCTTAATTGTAGTTTTACCGTGATAAAAGTAATTTTTTTATAAATAATTTAATAATTTTGTTCAACCGTTTATTTTTAAAAAATACTTTATTATCCCATTTAAAATATCTCATGATATTAATTTCCAATGCATTCATTATCTTGAAATGCATAACTTCACTCACTTGTTTTATAAAATTGAAATTTGGACGAATACTTTTGATTTTGATAGCAACTATTCTCAAAATATTAATTAATTTTTAATAAATATATTATTTTTCATTTAGCAAAATTCATAGTTTGAGTTCATTTTTTTTAAATAAATTATAAATAATTTTTTGAATTTTAATTATTTTCTTACATATTTGGTAAGAAAATATCATTAGGGAACAATTATCTAATAATAGTAATAAAATAATCAAACTTGTTGAACACATCCTCATAATAAAATATTCTCACACAAAAAATGCAATAAATGCTAAATAAATTAAATTTTTACTATTTTAATATTGATTCAATTATTTATTTAACGAAAAATTTTAAATTTTTTTGTATTTTTATTAAAATGAAATCTAGAGTTAATACTATAAAAAATTTATTAAAATTATACTAAAATGATGATGATAAAAAAGAATTAAAATATCTTCAAAACATTAATATCCCTTAATTAAAAAAAAATCAAATATGCTCATCTTATTTGTTAATGGCAAAATAATAATTAGTTGGTTTAATTCAACAATAAATAAATCCATAAAATAATATTTAATTATATGGAGAATTTTTATTTTAAAATATAAATATAAATATTTTATTAAATAAAGTT
Organism: Hura crepitans; assembly: GCA_948208565.1. Lineage (NCBI taxonomy): Eukaryota > Viridiplantae > Streptophyta > Magnoliopsida > Malpighiales > Euphorbiaceae > Hura > Hura crepitans. Next base: position 7,428 of record CANXYI010148301.1, read on the forward strand.
AATAAATTAAATAAGGATATAATATATTAAGTAAAATATCTTACTAAATAATTTATTTAATAATAAATTTTTTATTTTAAAAAAAATTAAATGTGAATGGTATAAGTATTAATGATTTAAATAAAAATTTTTTTTAATAATAATTAAACATATTAATAAAAATATTTTAATTTAAAAAATTAATTTTATAAGTATTATAAATATAGATATACAGATATTTGGTGTCAAAAACAATTAACTTGGGGGTTAAGACTAATATTTATTTCATTATATATATATATATATATATATATATATATATATATATAATTTTTTAATAATTAAATTATTAAAAATGAGATAAAAATCAAAGTATAACCCATTAAAAATTCAATTAACTCTTAATTACAATAAAATTTGTAATTTCAATTTTGTAAGAAAGTTTTTTTCATGATTTTAAATAACAAATTGATAATTAGCCTAAATAAAATAAATTTCCAAGAGAAAGGGGGCACGCACGTGATGTAGATGTGTTGTCTTTCCGGTTGTCAGGGACAAGCGTCGCAAGTTTCTTACGCAGGAGGAAGAAGAGCCGAATATCTACTTTCTCCACGAAAATGCTTCCTTAATAATTTCGATCAACGAAAACATTATTTACCAAACCAAACAAAGTTATGTCAAGATCATCGTTAATTTATCGAATAGTACCCTTTTTCACCCATCGGATTCGCCATAATAACCGGCTTCTGAGCTCTTCTTCTGCTCTTCGTGAAGCTTCTTTTCCTTCCTCTTCCTCTTCCCCTACTATTCACGATGCCATTGAATTGACCGACAATTGCGTCCGGGTAATCCTATTGATTCTCTTTTTTTTGTTTTGTTATTTTGCTATTTGATTTTTGTGGGTATCTCGTTTTCATGTTTCTCTTGTTGTTGTCTCCCATCTTTTTGATACTTTTCGATGTTACGCTACTTTGGGTTCAGATAGCTGTTCGGAAAGAGGAGTTTGATCATAAAGTTTTTCTTTTTTCAAAGCGAAAGATAACGAATTTTTCGTATTCTGGGCTTCATAGAATCTATAGGCTATTGCTTGCTGAATTAATCCTGTAGAATCTGGAAATTTGGAAAGAAATTCTTACACTTTATAGCAGCAGTTTATCTTTCACTTCCCAACCATGTTGTTTATGGAATTGGAATTATTCAACTGAGAGATTGCAAGTTTAGATGTAGAAAAGATTTTATTTTATGGCCAAATATTGTAGCTATAAGAATTTGGAGTTAAGTAACAATTGAAGCTTTATTGTCTATTTTCTTCTCTTTCGTGCTCGTAGCACCTTATGTTTTTAATTAGAACCTATTTCCCATTTTTGGCTCTTTTTCTGTCTCTACAATAGCATTGTCACTGTCTGCACTTCATAATTTGCCTTAGCTTTAGAAGTTTTCTCAATCTTTTCAGTAAAATTTCAAATAGATTGACTAGTAATTTATATTTGCCATTGTAAATTGGTTTATACTTGCATTTTCCATTAAGTTGGGGAATCTCTTGCAGAGGATGAAGGAACTGCAAGCCAGTGAAGGATCATCAGAGGGAAAAATGCTTCGCTTGGGCGTGGAAACAGGTGGATGTTCTGGCTTCCAATATGTATTCGATTTGGACAATAAAATCAACGAAGATGACCGGTTTGTTTCTTTTTATTCTTTTTCCCATTCTTCTGTTTCCAGTAATTGCTCTCTATCTATTAAAGCCGTAAGAGCTTTGTTTTACTTATGCTTTTGTCTGAATTTTTCCATGGTTGCAGAGTTTTTGAGAGAGAAGGAATCAAATTGATAGTTGATAATATTTCATATGACTTTGTGAAAGGAGCGACTGTTGACTATGTTGAGGAGCTGATTCGTTCTGCCTTTGTTGTAAGTTACTCAGATGAATACCAGGATTTAATTTTAGAAGGGTGCAAATTTGAATATAATATATTTCACATGAATATAGTACATAGATTTACAGGGATAATAGGGGCAAAATATTTTTTTTTTTGGGTGGGGGCAAAAATTTTAAATCCATATGGACTAAACAGAAATTCTTAGTGCCCCCCCTCTGCCCCTCTTGTAGATTCGTCCATGGTTACTCATCTTATATCAACTGCGCATTTTTATTTGAAATACCATGGATAGTGATGAAACTGCAGATAGCATTAATATCAAGTTGTGTAAGTTTTTTCCAGTTCATTTTTGTGGAAGATGGACTTAGTTGATTTGTTCAAAAAAAATAATGGACTTGTCTTGATTTGCTGGTAAGAGAAAGGCACCGTTTTATGTTCCGTCTTTGCTGTTAATTTCGGGGTGAAGATATTCAGCTTTTCAATATTTCTTTGCTATGTTCAGTAATTTATCATAGGTTTGTGACTGAGGGAGAGTAAGAAGGTTTAATGCCTGAATCTTTATAAATTACCCTTTCAAGGAAATTTATGTCTCTCACTAAATTGGACAAATTAAATAAAATCCTGTAAAACGAAATTTATCATTTTCTAGGATGGCTAGCAGAGCAGCAACAAAAAGATGCTAGAACTGCCTTCAGTTACATCATTTAAATTCACAATTTGCTCGAGTGACAAAGAATCTGCATGTGGTCTAAATAATCATCCATTGCCTGCACAAGAAAAGAGAGGTAGGGCATAGGCGTACATTACTTAAATTGGTGGTTTAATCCGTCGACAAAGAATCTGTATCTAATATGACCTCGGAAGTAAGTATTATGGTAGGAGCTAGTTTTTCGTTTAAGGTCCTCAATGTCAGATTCTCAAATTCAAATAAACTGCATAGATGAAACTATGCTGTTCTCTTAGTAAATATAGATCATTATTTTTGGTACTTATTAATATTTCTCTGATCATGTCATTTCGTTCTATGTTATGTTTGCTTGCATTTTCAGACTTCATCAGCTGTATATTTTATGCAAAATAAGAATGAAGGTTATACTGAAGCTAAGTTGGTCAACTCTCTCTCTTGAATTGGTCTAGTTTACTATAATATTTCTCAAAAATCCTGAAAGTGATATTATGGCTTGTATTCCAACTTGTCGGTCGCAAAATTGTAGCAGATTCCTTATGCCTCTTAGTTTGGACACTCCATGCTTATTTTTGGTTCCAGTTCCTAATTTAGCACTGATTGCTTGTTTTGTGACCATTCTCCACAATTCAATGACATGTAAGGAGCTAACTGCTTATTTCAGCCAACTGCTTGAATCATTCATCTATAATAACTCATGTATGCAAGTGACGTGGAAGGAACTAAGTTCATGTTCATGTGCAGGTCACTGAAAATCCTAGTGCAGTGGGTGGGTGCAGTTGTAAAAGTTCCTTCATGGTGAAACAATAACGTAGCAGGCAATCACTTGTACTATCAAAACATACCTGGGAGTTTGGCAGAACGATGGGAGTGCTTGTGCTAAAGCAGATGAGCGAAAACTATAGCTTCTTAATAAAGCTAAGTAGCTTGCTAGAGCGGCTGCATTTTGCCTTGTAGGATTTTGTCAAGCCATGTCATCTCCAAGCCATTTAGGAACTGGGAAGTCATCGATGTTATTATTGCTGGTTGAATCTATTAACAAGATCTTTTTTTTAAACGATAATATAAGAATCTGATTCATGTATCCATTCCTTGTATAACAGCGTTTTCTGTATGCCGTCTATGGTCATATCTGCTTCTTGATTAGTAGTACATCATTCAATGAAAACAATGCTGTAACCTTTGCAATAATAAGTTAAATGTTGCATTCTTCGTAGGGGATTGTTTGTTTACAGTAGCGCATTCATATTAAAGAGAAAAAAGGGTATAATTTGGTGCTTTACTTACTTTGGAAAGTAGTTTTGTTGAGAGCTGGCATAGTTCTGAAGCAAAGGATCCATTGTTTTTAGGCTGACAGTAAGTCTAGAATGAGCAAGTAGGTACAAAAAGAAGACGGAGCTGTGTATGGAGCAGCTTTAAATCTTCGGGTCAGTTATTTCACCCAAAAAGGTGCGTACAAGCCAGCGAAGGGATTAGTCATTGTGTCCGACGGTGGATATCCTGATCTAGATAAAAAAAAAAAAAGAAGACGGAGAGTCCATTATTTTGTGCAAAATAAACTGGTAGCACGCACTTAGAGGCTGCTTAGATTTAGGTGGGCTTTGATATCAATTTCCTTACTACATTTTTTGAAAATTAAGTGATCTCGAACTGACTCTTCTCGCACAAATTGTACATCCTCTATTAACACAGTTGTATTAAAAAGAAGCATAAGAATATAGCTCCACGGAATAATGCCATAGCAAATATTAATTATGAAGCTTTTAAGATATTTGATGCAGCCTCTCAAATTTTCTTGTCCTGCCGATGACTGCAGTGCATATAGACCCCTTGATCCATGTAATCTTCTTTTTCTGGTTTTTCTTATAATGGGGTTAGTCACTTTTATCGGTAACGACCATACACAAAAAAACATTAGCAGCCAATGAATTACATTTCCTGTAACAGCTATAACAATGAAGACATGGGATGTTTGCATCTCTGGGGTAGTGATGTATGAAAAATCTTATAGTTCACCAATCAAGCTCAACTATGTCAGCTACAAATTAGAAGGGGAAGCAAAGGGCCCTCGGCTAATGCATGGTCCAACCCAGTAAAACTAAACTGGGCCATGATCAAATGAGGAATTGAAGTAAACTGAAGGGCATACTGTTTTCAGCCAAATCATTACATCCGTAAACTAAAGGGCATAATTGAAGGAACGCATGGTCTAGAAACAAGTCTGGCGCACCAAAAAAGATCACACTTATTGCAAAAATTGGTATCTACTACATGAATGGTTTCATATCTTCAGTGCGGAACTTCAGAAGAGCAATGAAAGGGACTGCAACTCATTCTTCAGATTGCCTTTGCCCCAAAACTGGAATGTCTTCGTAACGTTTCTGTAGCAGAACAAAAGATAAAATCAAGACAAAGTGAAAATGCGCAAGCAGCCAACAAGCAATCAGGTTATTGTAGTTATGAATTGTAAATTGTGTTTCCTCTAGCCTAGAAATTAAACTCGGATACTTAAGTTACGATATGAGCATATGAGATTAACAGATTGAGAACACCAATTCAGTTAATACTGTATATTTGCACACCCAAATGGACATCTCATAGCCTCAATGTAATTTGCAGTACAAACTGAGCAAATATTTTTCAGCATGTGTATACAGATGCACTGATGTGAACATCTGAAATCAACTATGACATGTAAAGCAGACAAACTTTATCACTATCCGTATTCTAGCCACTCTAAATAGTTGCATTGAAACTCACAATGCTAAAAAGACAGATAAATTACTATATTCAGGTGAGGCAGGGACTTCTAGTTTGAATTTCATAGGGGCAAAGGGAGACGATAAACTTATGTGTAAATAATTTGCCAGCATTCTAATGATATAACAACTACAAGAGGCAACCCTTCCTTATGAGGATTGCAACTAAAATGAAGCGGCACTTTACATTTCTGGTTCTTAGATTTAAATTTGAAAACAACCAAATCAAATAATCGATAGCAGTCTGCATGACTATCTGAGACTATAGCAGAAGGGACAATGCACTAACACAGTAATATAACCCAAAATCTTAAGGTAATGAAATCAGGGAATCTGTTTCATCTCTGATAAGAACTAACTTATGTAACCCACTGATTATTTAGATGATCATTCAGTATTTCTGGAAATCAGCAACATATTTTCAGATGTCTTTTTTGCTTTTCTGTATTATCAAGTAAATATAAAAGAATCTGCCACTTTATTGACTTTGCAAGAGCCTGATGCCTTGAGCAAACATCTTCATCAGGAGCTTGAGCAGTTGGCTTCTTAGGTGGAGCTTTTTCTAAGAACTGTAGAAATTCTGATTTCTATTTATAAACTTAGTGAGTGCATGCTTTATACTGGGATTTATTATGGTGGCAAATTTATAGCGCCTCTGCGTATATTATGGTAGCTTATTATTTTCAGTGCTCTAGAAGGGCTTAAGATGGTGTTTCTCCCCTTCTTTATCTTCTATTTCTTTTCGTGAGCAAGAGCCCTCTTGCCCTTTTCGTGAACAAGGGCAATTATTCTAAACGTGTCGAGCAGCGGAGAAGTTAAATATCATTTCATATACACAATGATCAAACTAATCCTAATACATATTCAAACACAAAACTAAAGCAGTTGAGACACATGCAAATAACATAAATGAGAAACAGAGGAGAGTAACAATACCCCAACATTGTTGTATTCCCAGAGCTTATGAACACCATAATCCACAGCCTGCACCAGACAAATGAAACAAATGAAGCTATATGCAACCAACACAAATATTTAGATCGGTCTCCTACAGAATTAGACCTCCTGTTTACAACTAGATACAGCACTTCACGCAAACGGTCCAAATAAACAGTACTATGCACAATAACCAGAAATTTTAGCGTCAAGCATGCAAGAAACGGGTCTAGAAGACCTGAATTTTTTCTTTTTCCGCTTATAAATGAAGTAACCGGCTCTCCTGTTAACAGAGATCTATTTGAAAGAATACGAACTATGTGAGACATTGCCCAACTCCGTTTAAAAATCAAAATTCAATCATCGCCCAAATCGTCGTTTAACATAAATCAACTAAATGGCTACAATGGACAATCCAATTCAACATCAAAATGATGAGTTCAGCGTAGAATATCTGGATCCTCACCCGTTCACCGGCGAAGGCGCCAAGGACGACGAAGGTGACGTAGATTGAGTTACGGCGCATGATAAGCCTGTACAGGCCTTCAAAGGGACCTTTACTTCGTCTGGCCGGGTATTCCATGGTGATCGGCTTCGATGACGTGCCTCGGACCTGAGCTCTAAAGGTATAGGGTTTGCAAAGGGCAATAACAGGGCACAGGAGAGATGCTGTTCCCTGAAACTAATAAACAACAAAGAATTTTGGATGCGGATTCGTAAGACCGAGCAGTCTTCGGGTCGACCCGGATTTTGTTTCTGCGTAAAAAAAGTCAAAATAGGCGTGAGTAGGGCACGCTCTTTTCTGTTACTTCACGTTTAACTGCTTTCCATGTGGACTCGCGTGCCAAACTTTTTCAACTTGTCGTCTTGCTCATCAGCAGTTCTCTTCTCCGTCAATCTTGCTTATAGCTTCAGTCCACCCATCGATCGCAATCGAAATTTTCTGCAACCGTTTCTCAGTATTTTAGTTCTTGCAATTGGCGCCATGGATTTAGTTGACGGCAACTGCAACTTCGAGCTGACGGAGATTCAAAATCTCCAAGGCCACACCGATAGGGTTTGGAGTCTTGCATGGAATCCCGCTAGCGCAACCGGTGACGTTCCTCCGGTCTTTGCTTCTTGTAGTGGCGATAAGACTGTTCGAATCTGGGAACGGAGCCCTTCCTCTCGGTCCTGGGACTGCAAGGTTCAGTTTTCCTGTTCTATTTGTCTTTATTTATTTTGTTTGGTTACTGAGTAAATGCTACTGTATAAGGAAAAATGGAAGTGTTATTCTGCTGTTTTAGATGTTTGACCAATGGGAATTGCCAATTGGGACAAGCGAAGTTAAATAGTTGACTTAAGCTTTATGTTGCGAGGAACAATAAAAGGGGAATGACACAGAAGTGAATTTGGTTTCTGGGTTCACAAGCAAAGCAATCGAGAGACTTGAGTCGAATGTATTAGCATAAAAAGGAAATGTCTGGGATACTGATGTTATAGGACGCAAATGCAAGAGGATACTTCTTTTATTCCTTCAATTAAAAACTTCACCTTAAATATTCTAAACAGTTTTGAGGCTGAATTCATAGTATATCTGTGGCCAGAATGTCAACACATTTATATTTTTTCATCCATTTGACGCATGCTTTGCTCGATGAACCAAATTAATGTTGACATTTCGTTATATGTGTGATTATCTTCATTATTGATATCTTGACGTCAATCCAGGACCTTTCTCCATGCTAGTTTCTTGAAAATTGATGGTTAATGTAAAAGCGCAAAGTTATTTATGATAAGAGCTGATTGCTTATACTTATGAACTCGTGATGATATAATGTGTTTATGCAGGCAGTTTTGGAAGAGACACATACTAGAACTGTTCGATCATGTGCCTGGTCGCCATCTGGGAAATTATTGGCTACTGCAAGTTTTGATGCCACCACCGCCATCTGGGAAAATATTGGGGGAGATTTTGAATGTGTTTCTTCGTTGGAAGTATGTCTATCATTAAATTATTATCTGCTTGCTTCTAGAAAATGCACTGTTGTGGCTGCCCCTTTCTAATATCTGTTATCAACACATTCTAGAGCTCAGAGCATAAATAGGCTTCCAAATTGCTCTTAAACTTGTTATTTTCCCATAGACAATGTCATATATCCCTCAGCCCCTTTTTTGCATTGATTTCTCATCTCATGATTATTACTTTTGACTTGCAAATAGGGTCATGAAAATGAAGTCAAAAGTGTATCTTGGAATGCTTCTGGGTCTTTGCTTGCAACATGCAGTCGAGATAAAACTGTGTGGATTTGGGAAGTAATGCCAGGGAATGAATTTGAGTGTGCTTCAGTATTGCAAGGACATACACAGGACGTTAAAATGGTTAAGTGGCATCCAACCATGGACGTTTTATTTTCTTGCAGCTATGATAACACTATTAAGGTACTATGTGAGTTAATTTAGTCTTTGCCGTATTCTATTCTATTTTTATAATTATTCCACTGATTTTTGTCTAACCAATGAGATTATAAGCATGGGACTAAAAATTTGGAGAAATTATATTCTTTTCAGGTTTGGGCTGAGGAGGGTGATGCTGATGGCGATTGGCATTGTGTTCAAACCTTAGGTGAATCTAACAAGTACTTTCCTTAACCCTTCAGTTCCATCATCATTCCTTGCCTTTTCTGCTGCTATTTTTTCCCATTTTTAGTCCTCTTCTGGAAACATTCTTTTCTTCTTTTTTTTTTTTGGAGTATAATTTGTTTAAATTAGGTTTTTTCATGAACTTGATTTCTTTCGTATGCTCTCTTTTTTTTGGCCTATAGACTATTCTGTTGCAAAATGGTTATTGAACTAATTCAAATTTTTTCCCCCTTTTCAGTGGTCACACTTCGACAGTTTGGGCACTTTCTTTTAATGCCAAAGGAGACAAAATGGTTTCCTGTAGGTATGTAGAACCTTTTTATTTGTTTGGATATTGATAGGTTTTGGGTTATTTTTATGCTGATGCTGATGCTAGGGAATTCTTTCACAAAACAAAACAAAATAATTGTTGCAAAGATAATTTAAAAGGAAATGGCTTTGTTTTGCAGTGATGATCTTACTCTAAAGATATGGGAAACGGATATTGAGAGGATGGCATCTTGTGGTAACCATGCACCTTGGTGAGGACTATGCATCTATGTACTCGTATTACTCTCTGAGCCAATTATCATCCTCCCATTCTATTGTTGTTTATCGTAGTCAACCTTCATATCTAACAAAAATAAATTCATGAACTTGTTTAATATCTTGAATTTTGATACTTAGAAAGGAATAGTTTAACAATTCATTGCTATTCCCACTACTTTGCAACGAGTGTAAACAGCTTAAATGCATTTCCCCATGAGGTTGGAGCACCAGAAAGTTTCATGAAAGCTGGATTGTGGAACTTCAGCTTGTTTGAAGGAACCAAAAAAAGCATGCATATTATAGAAATATTTTTCTGTCCAATTAAGTACTACCTTAATTCCTTGCAAAAATCTTTCTTTTTCTTGTGATTTGTGAAAGATATACTTGTTATATGTTATTTTTTAATCAAGTCAAAACATCTTCTATGAGCTGATGGTATAAGGCATCGTCTCTTGAACATCAATAGGATTATGGCTTGGTTTCATTTATTTTAATATGCATGCTTAATGACGCTGTGGAAGAGTTTAGGACAATTAAATCTCAACAACTAGAGCTAGAATAGGGTCGGCTGATTGTAGTTGGAACAAAATAAGATAACTAGGTTTAAAGAAAACCCTTGAATTGTAATTCTGAATTTGAAATAAACAATCCTGTTGAATAAAGCTGTACTTCTATACTAGCTAGGACTAATCCTAATTCTACAAGGAAAATAATACTAAACTAAATTGGAATCCTAAATAAACTAGGAAAATAGTAAATATTCCTATTTACTTTACTAAATAGAAATCCTAACTACACAAGGGAAACTGAAATTTAAAGGAAAACTAAAACTTATTTTAAATTCCTAATTAGACTTCAAATCCTCATTTGACTAGGAGTAGGAAATGCTGGCTGCATCAGGTATTGTCATTGTAGGTTTCATTAGTTGGAAACATGAAGTTTTGCAGGCTAAATTTACTCACCTTTTTCTAATTAGAACATGGACAGTCCAGCTTAATTGATAACATGTTTTGTTTTACAGGAGGCACGTTTGCACTCTCTCGGGTTATCATGATCGAACTATATTTTCAGTTCACTGGTCAAGGTACTTCAATTAAATGCAATAATTGTTTACTATTCATGGTTTTATGCGGGGTTTTTCTGTTTCAATTTGAAACTACCAAGCAACCTCTCTTTCTTTCATGCACTTGCATATTCTCAGATTAAAACATGTAAAATGGATGCAGTTGGACCTTTGTCTTGGGTCTTTAATATCTTTTTTTTTTCCTTTTAGTTTTCTGCGGTTTTATACTTCAAAGAAAAAAAAGGATAACAAAGTCTTTGTGTCCTAACCTATACAATTGACCCATGGTACCAACCTTCTAAGGCTTAGGTGCATGTTGACTTGATGCCAGCCATTTCCTTGACTCTTGGATAACTGATTTTCTGGTGAATGCTTTCTTGACCCCCAGCAGAATTTTTCATAATTTCATTAATTTTGTGCCAATTATGAATTATTTGGGATCGATGCATCAAATTACCGACAAGGATGGTAGAATTTGAGCAAGACAATCTAAATTTCCTGAACATTATTTCATTTCAAAATGACTTTGTTTTGCTGTTTAGCTGAATTATGTGTACTTATCTTACCAATTGAGGAAAAGGAATGGAAAATACAAACTTATAAGTTTGGGTGACAGGGCCATCTTTTGATCAAAGATGTCAGCGTATTGATTTATTTTTTCCTTTTTTTTCTTTAATATATTGGAATCTTCAAGCATATATTATTTTATGTTTTTCTCCTGCACATTTGAATGCCAATGCTATCTGCGTCACTAAAGATTTTTCTTTCTTTGTGATGTTTAATTATGTGAATGTGACAGGGAAGGTATTATAGCCAGTGCAGCAGCTGATGATGCTATTCGATTTTTTGTGGAGAGTAAAGATGATTTGGTATTTTATCATTGTGCCCTTACTTTGGTTGTATATATTGTAACATAACCATGGCAATTTTTCAGTTATTTACAATGTGATAAAATTCATTATTGCTTGTGATGCATTTGAAGTATTTTCATACTTGTGCCCATGTTTTAGATTTTATATTTGTCTCTGTAGATTTACATACTCATACACTATGCATATATATCTGTGTAAATATGAAATGCAGATATTTATCAAATCGTTGGATTATTAAGTAGCTGTGAAACTTAGGATGTTAATCCCATTTATCTGTTTAAAGTTGTGCTTCATATCTGATGTAGAGGACCTTTCACTGTCCAAGTGAAATCCAGTTGTAGCAAAGCTTTTGAACTTTTGTTTGTGTGTAAGGTATTGTTTCCTCTTAACAGGCCTGGGAAATTGAAACTATTTTCTGAACTGTACGTGCCAAGGATTCTAAGGAACATAAATGAAATGTGATTTTTTATCTTTGCAATCGTAGAATTTTGAAGTTTCAGTTACATATCTTTCTGTAAGTCATATTTGCTTATTGAGTTGGGGAAGAATTACATTGAAAGGACTCGCTCATTCCTATCACAGGTTACTGATCCTTCCTATCGACTACTGTTGAAAAGAGAAAAGGCTCATGATATGGACATAAATTCAGTACAATGGGCCCCAGGGGTAAGATTTCTTATGGAATTTATGGATTTTATATTCATAAGAGGTACTGGAACTTGTATTTATATGAGTACCGTCATCAAACATGATGGAAATGGTGGATGAATTGATTATTGGGTGCTGTATTCCTGAAACTGTATTGCTTCTAATTTGGGAATCTATTGTGAACTGAAAATATCATGAGATTTAGCATGGTCTTCTAATGATTGTACCATACACAGAGGACGAACATACGCATGATCCTCCACTCCTTGGCACTGGCTTTTCTGTACCAAAATTTTTCAGGTGCTTCTTACAGACAGATTTAGCGGATTATGCGCTATTGGCCATCCCTTCTCACAATACTAATGTCTTTGGACCAAAGTTTGTCTTAGTTAATATGAATTGGATAGTAGGGGCAATGAGGGAGATGGGGTGTGGGGTTGAAGAGATTGTGTTTTGGTGTGTATAACACTGTGATGCCCTCTGTATTAATCATCTTCATCCTGGTTATTTCGTTGTTAAGATTCAGGTGAAGCGGCATTTTAGATATTTATTCACGTATTTATTTATATATATATATATGTTGTTGTTGAAACCTGACAGGAGAACCGGCTTCTTGCTTCGGCAAGTGATGATGGAACAATAAAGATATGGGAGCTGGCGACAAGAACTTGATGCAACCTTTTTAATCCTTATTTAACTTATTTTCGTAATGTTTATGATATGAGTGTAATGTTGATAAAAGTTGTAAAAACACTTTCATCCATAGCCTATAGATTGTGAATTATTTTTTTTTTAATGAAATAAATAAATTTTATGGCATTACTTGTGATTGTCTGGCATGATTGTTGATTATCACAACTGAAAGGCTTCAGTTTTGTCTTATAATTTGCTGATAAATCAACCTGATAGGTCCTCTATTTTGACTGCTGACAAGAGTTCCGAAGACAAAGGAAATGAAACAACATGACTCCAGCTTTCTATCGTAAATTTATATTTTCCGGTATTCCTGACTGGTTCTTAACTAATGCAGCTCTAGCAAACAATATAAAAAAATAAATAAATAAAAATAAAAAAACCTGAATTCATATTATTAACCAATGAAATAAAATCTTATCTTGAACTTCGTTGATAAAACTTCGGATTCAAGGGTTTGCATGGGAAGAGTAATGGAGGATGTGTTTCATGGTCGATATTAATATGATAAACCAGCAGTTTCTCTTTCAAAACGAAAAAAAAAAACACCATCACATATTTGCAGGTTTTATTCAATCACTGATGGGGTGGGGCATGAATTAACTCAACCCCAATAATCTCACATCCATAACATTCTTTTTTTTTTTTTTATGAAGATAATGTATGGTAGTAGGTAACTCAAATTCCTTCTGTAGCATTGACAGGAAAAATAGGAACAAGAAAACGAGAAATCATCAGGAAATTAATATAGCCATCTAATAATTAATATTCTGCTTCTCTATAATATCCATAGGCAATGAAACACATTTTCCATAGTGAAATATCGTAGGAAGCAATGGAGAAAATAGAACTCGGAAATGGTAAAACAATACTAAAAATAACTCATCATGAACACCTGTTCTCTATTCTTAATCTTGCTGTGGTAGCTCTTCTCCCTTCTTCAACCAAAGCTGAACGAGCGGACATAATTCTGTTAGGCATTAAAGAAGCTTCAAAAGCAGAACAATCAATCCAATCCTTCAAAAGCTCCTCTTTCCCCCATATATCTGGAATCCAAACACTGCCTGCAACTTCAGTTCTGTGTCTCTTGAGTCTTTCACGCCCTGAATCACCATCACCAATACCCAATGGCTTGTTACTATTGTTATTAACATTCGCCATTGCATCATCTCCCTTTACTATTTCTTGAACCTTATCATTCTTGCCCTCAGTTTCTTCATCTCGGTGATGAGCTTTTGAAGAAAGATTTTGCATTTCTACACTTGTATGGGAGGATGGGTGATGGGTTTCTTCTGTTTCTTGGGGAGGTGATGGATTTTGATGGGTAGGCTCCATGTTTTGAATGCTTTCTTTCATGATATTTGGTGTTCTTGAATCTTGATTTTCCGGAGGAGTTTGAAGCTTTCTCTATAGCAAATCTTACTGGTGAAAGGAGAGGAAGAAAGATTGCATAACAGGAATGAAGTTTGGGTGTGGGAATAAAGCAAAGGGAATGGGTGGGGAGTTAGTTTACACGTCAACACATGTGCTTCTTGTGTA
>CANXYI010148333.1:0-12898 GCA_948208565.1 Hura crepitans
ATCATTAATGCTAGATTGTTATTGTTAAACCAATTAGGTGTTCATATTAATGATGATTATCATGATTTTATAAGTCATTGAGTGGCTAGGCAAACATATATTATTGGAATGAGTGTATGAAAACCTAGAAATATTATTTATTCAATAGAATAAATCTCCAAAAATTCAATTAGAGGCATTTTTATCCTTAATTTTTTGGAATAGAATTAGGGGTTTCTCTGAATATTGTTTCCTGAAAAGGGCAATTGGGTAAAAGTTGAATTATTTAACTGAAACATTATAGGAATCATATCAAAAGTTCATTTATAATCTAGGGAGGACGGTTATCCTTAACAATTCATTTCATAAAATAAGAATTTAATTAATTGGCTTTCAGAAATTTGACACAAAGATATTTTTTTATTTTTATTTATATTATTCTGCCCTTTTATAAATTTATTTCTCCTCAAAAAGGAAGATTTTCCTAAATAGTACATAAAAATTACAATTTAGTTAAATTAAATAAGGATCTCAGTGGAACGATACTTGGATACTCACGGTATCCACTTTATTACTTGACTGGTACACTTGCTAATATATAAGCTCGACCACATCAGTAAACACTTAACCTGAATGAAAAATTTACTATGTGTTTTAATGTGATATAAGATTCTAAATTTTGCTCTCTTTCTATACCTCTCTCCATCGATCACGTTTTTGTTCCCACACTTGCCTTCCCCAATAGATTAAATTTTGCACTAAATGCAATAATTTGAAATGCTTAACTAGTAGCTAATTAAACAAATTTGAGCCTTCATCTATAAATTAAAATGATGAATTTGAAATTTTTCCTAATTTTTTTAGGGTTTTGAAATGAGTAATTTTCCCCTAAATTTTTTAACATTAAAAAGGGGTTATTTTTTCACTTTTGTTTGTCTTTTTATAAAGGTCACTATTAGATGTGGTTCCTCTATACACATGCATGTTCTATTTATGATTTCTATTATTGATATGTGTATCTAATGAATTTAATGTTAGTTATTGCTCTTGCTTTAGTTATTGAATGAAATAAATTATTGAGATGTTTACAAATATGATTGATATTGATTCTTATGTTTTCATTTTCTTTGTTTGTAATAAAAAAAATGGGATTAATATGGACTATTTATTTAACTATAGGGTGAAGTTAATATGGATTATTTGTTAACTATTGGGTGACTGATAATTTCACCAAACATTGAGTATAATAAGGAAAAAAAAAAAGCTTACATGTGGACAAATTATGAGCCAGATTTGATATCATACTTGAATATTAGAGAATTTAAAAAGAAATACAAGTTTTCCGATGTGTAACTAGTTTTAATGAGTGTGCCTTATAGGGGCAAGGTGAAAACACTAACAATTAAGGAAATTAAGTTCATACAAAGGCTTGTAAGTGAGGAATTTAAGTGTAATAAGATCTATATAACTTTAACTTGTCTTTGTTTGCCCCTAACACAATTGACCATCTAAATACACAATTAGTCATTTATACTAATTTTTTGCTCTTTTCTAGATATAAGGCATTTTTTGTATCCTCTGTTATCATGTACAATGTTTGGATTTAAAAATAATTTTGAATACTCTTAGAAATGCACTTTTCAAATTTTCACTTCAAATGCAAATTTTCAAATTTTGTCAAAAAAATTGGCTTTCACAGATACATAAAATTAAAAAAAAAAGGCCCTAATAGATAACCACTTTTGGCAAAAATGAAAAATCACATAATTGCATAGAAGAAAGTAGAAAATAAACACAATTCATTTATAAATAGTTTGGCTTTTTTTTACCTACCTTCACTTTATTTCGTTTTAAAAGTTTTAGTTACTTTTTTTTGCAACATTCAAATACATTAACGAAAGAAAACTTGGATAATATGTACTCAAATATGGCGTAAATTACTAGGTACTAGACCCACTTACTTAGCTCAATCAATTCTACTATATCTCTTCAATACAACTCGAAGTGTATATACACTTGCTTTAAATTTGGACAAAGAGATTTGAGAAGAAACTATGAAATTGTGAAGGGGAGAAATTATATATTTAAGGAAATGATAAAAAAAATTAGAGATTTGAGAAATCTAGGATTTAAGAAATTAAGAAAAATGTAAAAATTAGGATTTGAGAAATTAAATAGAGAGATGGATTATGTGTATATATCAATAATAATTTTAGTGGTAGAAATGGTATTTAAATAAGGGAGTGATCTTTGTAGAGAAAATAACAAAAAGAAATAAAAAAAATATAAAGAGATAATGAGTGGCAATGGGATTAAAACTCATGTCATTTGATTGAGAGTTGGATGGTGTTAGAACAAAGGATGATACATCATTCATTAATTTTTCATTTATAAAATTTAAGAATAATTATAAATTAGCTTCCAATTTATTGGTATTGACATGTTAACAATTTAAATTTAATGTATATTTTCATAACAATTAAACCAATAATGTTTAATATCCTAACAATTCTACCCTTCAATTAGATTTTTCGTTATTTTTAACGAAAATTTAGATTATTAACTAAAAGATATTTATTGCTAACTTTTGTCACTAAAATTTAAATTATTTGAAAAGTCGCCCATCTTTATTTACAATAACTAGAAAGTTTATAATTAATTTTGTATTTGATTAATCTTTCATGGCATATAGCAATTTTTATATTTATTTACCTTTTATATTTTTCGTACATTAAAATTAATTTTTTAATTTTTTTTTTTATCAGTCACCTAGCTACCCGATTCAAAATTAATTTTTATTTATTTGAATTAGGGTGAGTTTGAATAAAAAAATTTATTTAAGTCCAATTGAAATCTATTCAAGTTTGATAATGATAAAGTCTAATTATTATAATAATAGTAATTATTATTATTATTATTATCTGAAAGAATTTTAATTTATAAAAATAAAATGAGATTAGATTTAATTATTTTAACTATTTGAATTAATTTTTCATTAAATTTTAAAAGAAATTATTATTATTATTATTATTATTATTATTATTATTATTATTATTATTATTATTATTATTATTAAATGAAAATAAAAAAATTGTAAGTTTTGCCTATAGAATTAACATTATAGAAAAGAAAATCGACATTTATAAAAATGATAAAATTACTTGAAATTATATTTGCTAATTAAACAAAAATAAGTGATCTTTCAAATAATTCAAGTTTTAGCAATAATAAATAACAATATGTTGTAAATAAAATAGAGAAAATAGAAAATATATAATGGAGACTGATTGTTCCCTTTTTAGTGTGTATTCTAAATAATACAAAAGAGAGTATTTGTAGGCAAGGACATTTAAATCTATTAGATATGCTTTGAATAGGATGAAAATACTAAAGATATAATCCATCTAAAATAGATAGAGTTTATCTATCTACAACAGATAGAGTTTATATAGAGTAATCATCCATTATATCAACAACACTTCCTCTTGGATGACTCTACAATATGAATATACCTCGTTAAAACCTTATTAAGAAAAATTCAATGGAACAAAAACTTAGCGAAGGAAAAAGAGTATAGTATTCATAGGTAACATACTTCCCCTCAAGAATAAAATTAATCACAACAAATCTTTTAGTTTTCGTATTCCAATTTTATAGACATGTTTTCTAAAAATTGAACTTGGCAATGCTTTTATAAATATATCTGTTGGATTATCGCTTAAATGAACTTTGTATATATCAATTTGTCCTTCCTTCAAAAGGTCATGAATATAGAAGAATTTTAATGATATATGTTTGGTCCTATCTCCTTTGATGTAGCCACCTTTTATTTGTGTAATATATGCTGCATTATCTTTATGCAATGGTGTTAGTTGGTCTTCTATTGCTAATCCGTATGCTACTTTAATGTGCTAAATCATAATTTTCAACCATACACATTCACGACTTGCTTCATGAATAGCTAAAATTTCTAATGTTTGGATGAGGTAGCAGTCGTAGTTTGCTTTACGGATTTCCAAGAAACAGCAGTATCATTGTATGTGAAAACATAACCTGTTTGTGACTAAGCTTTATGAGGATCTAAAAGATACCCAACATCAGCATATCCTATCAATTCTAATTTTACTCTTTTTAGGAAGAATAAACCTATGTCAAAAGTGCCATGAAGATAGCGTAGAACATGTTTTATACCATTCCAATGTCTTCAGGTGGGTGTTGAACTAAATCTTGCCAACAAATTAACTGTAAAGCTATATCAGGTCTAATGTTATTTACAAGATACAAAACAGCTCCTATTGCACTAAGATATGGTACTTCAGGACTAAGCATTTCTTCATCCTCTTCTCGAGGACGAAAAGGATCATTTGTGACATCAAGAGAATGAACAACCATTGCAATGATTAATGGATATGATTTATCCATATGAAAATGTTTCAAGTTTTTTTTATATAGGATGATTGATGCACAAAAATTCCTCTTGTCAAATATGCAACTTAAAAACGAAGACAAAATTTTGTTTTTCCAAAATCTTTCATTTCAAATTCACTTTTCAAATAGTCTACAGTCATAAAGATCACTTTTGGAGTCCCCACTATGTTTAAATCATCAACATAAACTGCAACTATAGCAAATCCAAAATTTATCTTCTTGATAAAAACATATGGACAAATGAAATTATTCTCATATTCACTTTCACTAAGTATTTGCTTAATTAATTATACCACATGCGTTTAGATTGTTTTAACCCATACAAAGATCTTTAGAGTTTAATGGTGTACATTTGTCAAGGTTTTGAATTATATGCTTTGGGCATCTTAAATCTTTTAGGAATTTTCATATATATGTCATTATCCAATGACCCATATAAGTAAGTTGTCATTACATCCGTTAAACATATGTCAAACCCTTCAGAGGCCACCAAACTAATTAAAAATCTAAAAGTGATGACATTCATGACAGGTGAATATGTTTCCTCATAATCTATGCCAAGCCTTTGTGAGAAACCTTGTGCCACAAGTCACACCTTGTATCTCATAATTTCATTTAACTCATTTCTTTCATAGACAAAAACCCATTTATGTCCAATAGGTTTGACATCTTCTGGTGTGTAGACTATTAGTCCAAATGCTTTGCGCTTAGCTAGTGAATCTAGCTTAACTTGAATTGCTTTTTTCTATTTTGGCCAATCACTTCGATTTTGGCATTCTTCTATAATTTAAGGCTTAAGCTCATTATTATTGATTATTCATAAGCAATTGCATAATCAAACACATTAGCAATAACAATTTTATCTCTTTCCCACATATTTTCAAATTTTAATGAGATTTCATAATTTTTCGGTACCAGAACACTTCTAGGGTTGTTGATTTTTGATATCTTCGAGATTGTCAAACTGATTGTTTTTCATTTTCCTCTTCTTTCAAGGAACAGTATCATTTGCACCAATAGGTCGACCACCCTTCTGGCATATGTTTGATTCATTGGCTACCATACTTATGAGTCATCCTATTAAGACAACCGTGCAAGAGCATTAGCAGTCGGAATATGAGATTTAGTGACCCTTTAGGTGTTTGTGAATATATCTAGCAATTGATTTGCAACATTTTGCAAATGAATTAATTCTTTGAACTTCAAGTTAACATTGATTTGTGCGTGTATCAAAATTGGACAAAGTATATTCTAACTAATTTCTTACGCTTGTGGTCCTTTACCTTTACCTTTTCTCAATGCTGAAAAAACTGACTCATCAAATTGACAATCTAAAAATCTTGCTCTAAAAAAATCACCTATTAAAAGTTCAAAATACCTAATAATTGAAGGTGAATCAAAACCTACATAGATAGCAAGACAACGTTAAGGACCCATTTTAGTTCACTAAGGAGGTGTAATGGGAACATATACAGCACAACTTAAAATTCTAAGATGAGATATGTTAGGCTGTTGATCAAAAATAAGTTGTAAAGGTGAAAACTTATGATATGAAAATGGTTGAATATGAATTAAATATGTTGCATGAACTATAGCATATCCCTAAACAGATGCAAAAAGATTTGATTTCATAAGCATAAGTTTAGCAATTAATTGTAAGCACAGCTAAACCATTTTGAGTATGAACATGTGCAATATAATGTTTAACATTGATTTCAATAGACATACAAAAAGCATAAAATGCTTTTGAAGTAACCTCGCCTGCATTGTCTAAACGAACTGTTTTAATGGGATGATCAAGAAAACTTGACTTAACTTTATTATTTGAGCAAGAAATTTAGTAAAAGCAACATTACAAGTAGAAAGTAAGCATACATGTGACCATCAAGTTGAGGCATCAATTAAAACCATGAAATATCTGAATGGTCCACATGAAGGATGAATTGGACCACATATATCTCCATGTATCCTTTGTAGAAAAATAAGAGATTCCAAATGTAATTTGGATGGTGAAAGTCTTACAATTAATTTACCTTGAGCATAAGCAGTACAAAAATAATCATATGATAAATCCATGAAATACCTGAATGGTCTGCATGAAGGATGAATTGGACCACATATATCTCCATGTATCTTTTGTCAAAAAATAGGAGATTCCAAATGTAATTTAGATGGTGAAAGTCTTACAATTAATTTACCTTGAACACAAGCAGTACAAAAATAATTATATGATAAAATGATTTTTTTATTTTTCAATTCATGTCCATTTGAAATTTCAATAATACATCGCATTATAGTTAAGCGTGGATGACTAAGACGATCATGTCAAAGAATAAAATTCTTATCATCTAAACACTTTCGGTGCATATAATTTGATTCAACTATTTTAAATTTTGTAAAATATAATCCAATTGAAAAACTTAAAAGTTTTTCTAATATGAACTTCTAGTTCGAATTTGTAGAGGTGATATATAAATATTCAACATCTCTCTCATTCTTGGTTTCAATATAATAACCATTGCATCGTATATCTTTAAAACTTAATAGATATCTTGGAGATCTACTAGAATATAATGCATCATCAATGGATAATATTGTTCCATTTGGAAGCATGATATTAGCTCATCCGAAGCCTTGAACTACATCCGTAGTGCTAGATATCATATTAACATTAATTTCAGCTAATGTTAATTTTAAAAAATATTTTTTATCACGAAAAATTACGTGAGTTGTGCTACTGGCTACTAAACGTATGTTGTCCTCCATAACATCAATTTATTTTGTATTATCTTTTAATTCTTGAAAATCCAAAAGAAAATTTCAGTCGGGTTGTAGTAAACCACCAGTTTCCCAATAAAATAGAGACTTTTGTGCTGATAACATGTTATAAATAAAATAGAGAAGATAAAAAATATATAATAAAGATTGATTGTTCCCTTTTTTGTGTGTATTCTAAATAATACACAAGAAGGTATTTATAGGCCAAGGAAACCTATTACATAAGCTTTGAATATGATAAGAATACTACAAATAAAATTTATCTACCATAGATATAGTTTATCCATCTATAATAAATAAAATTTATTTAGAGTAATCATCCATTATGTCGCAACACAATAAATATTTTTATGGTCATTAAAAATTTAAATTATCATTATCTTTAACAGAAAATCTAGCTGAGAGTTCAATATTAAAAAAATGAAATATTAAGAGTTTAATTATTATAAAAAATATATAAAAATTTAAATTGTTAAGGCTCTAATATGTTAGGGATTAATTTATAATTATTTTTAAAATATATTAACTTCGGTTTGGATAGATTTTCAAGGTTTTCACCAATTCCAATTTTTGAACTTATTCCTCTTAAAATTGAACTCGATATAATTCTAAAATTTCAAAATATGTAAATTGAATAGGATTTTCGGGGTAGAATTTTTAAAATTGAAAATTCAAATATATAATAATTATAATTTTTAAATGTTATGTGAAACATAATGTGTCAGGCTCTTGTTCATAATTGACTATGGATTTTGTGCGGCTAGTAGAGCGTCGTGGGATCAATTCCGCCACATTGGTGTTGGTTAGGCTAAAGAATGAGGAAGGGCTTCGAGCCTCAAATGACCGTGGACATTAAGAAACCCCCTCATTGTAATGGCTTAATCTCATACCATAAAACAATTCAGTTATAATTAGGGTTCTACGGCATTCTAAAGCTTCCAAATTGAATTGAAATATTTAAAAAATAATTGAAAATCAAATTATACTATTAATTTTTTAACTAAAATAAAATTAAATTAGACTATTAATTTTAATTTGAAGTGAACATGTATCTTTATCAAGATTTGGATCGAAATTGTGCTAAGCTATATCGAAAAATTCGATACTTAGTTATTTATTAATGCGCACACATATAAAATATTAAATAATATTATTCTTTTGTATAACATTAAATAATATTATTTTTAATTAGTTAATAAAATGAAATGACATTTTAATCATTAGTAAAATTAATAATTTATGATGTCAATTAATATCATGCAATATTATGACAATTATTTTGAAAAAAAATTG
The DNA here is from genome assembly GCA_948208565.1 of Hura crepitans. Classification (NCBI taxonomy): domain Eukaryota; kingdom Viridiplantae; phylum Streptophyta; class Magnoliopsida; order Malpighiales; family Euphorbiaceae; genus Hura; species Hura crepitans. The sequence continues at coordinate 8,479 of CANXYI010148333.1, forward strand.
TAACAATAAAATAAATAAAAAATTTTGGAAAATGAATAAAAAAATGCAATTTATTTATATATTAATATAAACTAATCATTATATATTAAATTTAGAAATAATAATATTAAAAAATAATATAATCTCATTTTTATATGATGCTTACGTAAAACATATTACTTAGATTGTAAAATAATAAACAAAATGATCATCAAATTAAAATTTATACTATATATTGTTTATTTACAATTTTATTTAAATTTTATATAAAATTAAAGGTTTTTCTGTAAAATAATTTTAAATTAATATACATAATAAGTGAATAACTAAGCATTTAAAATGATATTATCAATATAAAATTAAATTAACATATCAATATTCATAAAAAAAAAAAATTAGAAATAACATTAGAGGGAAGTGAATACTAAATTTTAAAGTTATCATCAACTGAATAAAGTGCAATCAGACATCGGGATATGCTTTAGATGGTCTAGATTTAATAATATACAGAAAAAATATTAGGCACCTCATAATCTTATTAAAAAAATTACTTATCTAAGATATTATTTTTAAACTTTACTTAATTTAATGTTCCTTAATTAATTTGTTTTATTTTTTTATAGTATATGCTATAAATTTATAATTTGACAATTTAGATATTAAAAACGTTATATTTTTTTAAGAATTGAAATGTTATTTTATAAAATTTAGTTATATTAAGTGATAATACTACATGATATTTTTTCAAGAAAAATAATTGAAATATCCGAAATACTATATTGTATTATATTGAATTATTTAGAATTGATCCAAACTGTTTCGAAGTCTTGGAATAAGAAAATAAAGAGATTTTTCTTGTTCAATACGATTATAAAATTTTAATTTAAAAATTTTCAATTTTTCCAAATAATATTAAAAAAAATTTTAATTTTCGAATTGTATTAAATCGTACACACCTCTAATTATGACTCATGGTACGTGAATATTCAATAGAACACATGATAATTTTCTTTAAGAAGACTTGCAAACATTTTATATGTGTGTGTGTGAAGCGAAATAGAAATTAATTTTTATAGTTAAAAAATAATAAAACTTTTGACCATGATAAATGACTGTTCGCAAACATGAATCGTTAAAAGCGTTTTGGGGTATTTTAATGAATCAAACATCAATACAATCATCAATTTGAAAAGAAATAAATAAACAAAGCATGCATATATATATTTTTAGTAACAGAATCTTCTTTAAAATAGTTTTTTCTTCTCCAAAAATGGTTTGAAATGTTGTTATAGTTCAAATTGAGCTTATCAATCTATATATATTATGTAATTAGATTCTGATAACACGCACCCGTAAATATAAGTTAGTATTTGTATATATTACATATACATAGCCATGATTAGGTAAAAGTTTAATAAAAAATAAAGAATAAATAAATAATCTTATTTCTTTTTAATTTAATAATAATCTAATAATATACTGTAACTTATTTAATGTATAATATATCGAATTAAAACTCATCATAATTCATATATCATAATTTAAATTTTTATATATAATTTAGGCTATAATATTTTAAAATGCCCTAAAATTTTTTAATGAAGAGAAAATAAAATAAGATTGTCAAAGTAGAGAAGTCAAAATACCCATTGACTCCATCGATTGTGTTTTACCTTTTTGGGCCTTCCTTATTTATTACTTCTTGCACGCAAGAATGTCGGTAAGGACTAATTATTTTTTTTTTTTTTTATCAATACCAATGTTATTATAATCGGATTGAAAATCAAATCGGATGATTAATTGATTCGCGCTTCGATTAATAGAATCGGATTGAATCGAATTTTTTATTTTTTAAATAAAATTATTTATATAAAAATTTAATAATATAATATGGGCAATGTTATATTAAATAAAATGTATAAAAATAATAAAATGAGTAAATAATTAGTATAGATAAAAATAAATTTAACAATAGTAATATAATAATTTATTATAAAATTGATATATTAAAATTTATTTATATGAAAAAATTTAGAAAAAAGTTCAATGAAACAATTAATATATTTCCATTAAATTTAATATAATTTTTTATGATTTTTTAATTAAATAAATTTATTAAAATAATTATACTTAAAATGATCTAATTATTGACCAATTAAAATATGCTTAATAGAACAAATTTTATTATTAATATTTTTAAATTACTTTTAGGTCATAAAAATAATTTAAAAATTACTAAAAAAATATAGGTTTAAAATAATGTAAAAAATGCAAAAAAAAATGGGCTAAAATTGTAAAAAAATCCGGTTCAACTTGGGTCCGGTTCACGGTTCAACCGGATTTTCTCCCGATTCAATCCGAGTCATTCCGATTTTTTACCACTTTCAATTTTTTATACTTAATCGGATCGAATCAGTTATCAATTTCTAATTAAATCGATCCGACCGGCCGATCCAATTTTAATAACTATGATCAATACACATGCATCGTAGAAAATGAGGACGACAGGACACGTATTGACAGAAAAAAAAATGATAATGGTTAGAATTTATATTTTAATGAAGAAAAAAATCTTAAATATGTGTAATAAATTTTTTTAATATTTTAAATTTAAAAATAAAAATTTAACTTTTTCATTTTATTTAATAGTCTTTCATTCCCTAAAAACTTTTTAATTACTAATCATATTCATCAAATATTAATTGAATTTATCATTTTCAAGACAAATTAACATGCCCACAATTTGATCTATATAGAGCAAGGGATTTTGCTTTTTTGCTTTTTTTCTTTTTTAATGGGAAATATTTATATTATAATAAATTTTATATAAATTATTTTATGTAGAGATTAATATTCATTAACAATAATTCTATATAGTTTGATATGTGATAAAAAAATTTAAAAAAATATATCAATCCATTTCATCTACTTAAATATTCAAAATTAAAACTTATATTATATTATTTATACACATACATATTCATATACAATAAAAATTAAGGACATATAATTTACAACTCATGTTAACGTGGTTCATAATAGTCATTTTTTTTATTATTTCCATATATATATATATATATATAATAAAATTTATAACTACATCAGATAATTTTTTATCTAAAATTCTAAAAAAAAAATTGTAATGTGAAATAATTTATTAAAATTCTAATTTTCAGATAAAATTATATTAATATTAAGAATTAAAATTATTTACTAATGATTCAATAAATTAATTTATAAAGTAAGTAAACTTTTAAATTGATAATTAAGATATTTATGATGGACATTTAATCACAATATTTGAGTAAAATATAATTTATAGATATTTCATTTTTTTTCCTTTATTTTATAGCAAATAATACTTTTACACATGCTCACGGATTAATAGTATAAAAATAATAATAAGATTCGATGTCAAAACTCCTGTTTTAGTTTTAAAAGTCAAAATTAAAGAAAAATATATTTTATAATTATATGATTAAAATTATTTAATTTTTTAGGCATGTATGTAAAAATCAAATTAATATTTTGACTAATTGAAATATTAAGTGTTTATATATATGTGTGAAAGAGACTTTTTACATTTGATTTAATAAAAAATTGAATCCAATTATTTTTCAGTTAATTTAATTTTATATAATTTCGATCATTTCCATTTCTTTAATTTTTAACTAATTTTTATTTTCTATAATAACATATATATTTATTAACAACTTTAAATTTTAATCAATGAGTATAAGATTCATAAGTCAAACTATATGTAGCAAACGGATTTGAATTAAATCCTGATATGCTGATTCATAATAGACAATCAAAATTTTATGAAGTCGAATTGGATTGGATTGTGATAAAAATAAATTATTGTTAAACGTATCACATTATTTTTTTATTTAAATTTTTTCATTTTATATATATATATATATATATAAACAACTGTTTTCAATATTCACATTATATAAAAATCATAAATTACAAATAGTATAAATGAATTAGGTTAAATGGATCATGTTCAATTATAACAATTATATAATAACCTAATAGTTATAATTTAAGCTTAATGTCAACTTAATACATAAAATTTCGAATGATTAGAGAACCACTAATATCACAATAGTATATTTAAAGTACAATTAATACATTTAGCATAAATTTTAATTAAATGACTTACTTGAATAAATTCAAAAGTTTTAAAATCAAATTTTTATTTTTTTTCTTTGTTACTATGCTTTATATTGAATATTAATTCATCTTTTTCAAATGTTTAAATTTATGATTCTATGGATCAAATTTAATAAAGGAAAGATTTTATTCGATTCATTAACAAATTTAAATTTTAATCAATGAGTATAAGATTCATATATGTAGCAAACGAATTTGAATCAATTCATGATATCCTAATTCATAATAGACAATCAAAATTTTATGAAGTCGAATTGGATTG
>CANXYI010148410.1:0-12011 GCA_948208565.1 Hura crepitans
TTAGTATTTTTTAAGTTATTTTTATGATTTAAAAGTAATTTAAAAATATTAATAATAAAATTTATTCAATTAATTATGTTTTAATTGATCAATAATTAGATCATTTTAAGTATAATTATTTTAATAAATTTATTTAATTAAAAAATTATAAAAAATTATATTAAATTAAATAAAAATATATTAATTGATTCATTGAACTTTTTTTAAAATTTTATCATATAAATAAATTTTAATACTTTCATTTTATAATAAGTTATTATATTACTATTGTTAGATTTATTTTTATATATACTAATTATTTACTCATTTTATTATTTTTGTATAATTTATTTTATATAGCATTACTCATATTATGTTATTAAATTTTTTTTTATAAATAATTTTATTTAAAAAATAAAAAATTCAGTTCAATTCAGTTTTATTAGTCGAATCATGATCCAGTTGGCTGTCCAATTCGATTTTCGGTCCGATTTTGATCACATTGATTAGTGGAAATCATAACTTTGTTTATCAAATTGAGAAATTTTCTCTTGTTAAATGTTTCTTTTGTGAGGACATGTGATAAATTTAAATTCTAACTTATATGGGCATTGGGCAAGAAAAATGTGTTGACTAATTCTAACTAACAGAACTAAAAAAAAAAAAAAAGAAAGAAAAAAAAACAAAATAAAAAGGAAAACAAAAGGGTCAAATAGACTGAAGGATATTTCTTGTGATATTTAATGATTTAGCTGTGTATTTCAACGTCAATTAAAATCTTGAAAGGAAATTTCTTTTTTCACCTAATTTTATAGTGTATTAATTAATAAAAAAATTATTGTATACAGAAAATAACTATTTTTATCCATAGTAGTAATATCGCGTATCGGTTTATTTAGTAGTGTAGATTAGAAATACTCATAATTATTAAAATCGAATTCAACGGAATAATCGGATCGATTTAATCGTGAATCGGCAATTGATTTGATTCGATTCAATATAAAAATCAATAAGTTATATATAATTTTAAAAAAATAATTATCAAAACGTTATTTTGATTAAGTGGTTGAGCACTTTTCAAGCTCTAAGGAGCCTCATCCATTTTTTATTTACTTTTTTTATAATAATTTTTTATATTACCGTTATATATATATATATATATATATATATATATATATATATATATTATTTCTTCATTTTATTATTTTTTATATAATTTATTTAACATAATATTACTCATATTATATTATTAAAACTTTTATAAATAATTTTATTTTAAAAAAACAAAAAATTATGTCCAATGTGAAGAGAAGAAAAATAAAAAAAAGAAAAAATCTTTTGCGGAGAAAAATGACTACTGCACAAATTTCAAAGCGATCACCATTAGTGCACGACTTTTAAGACTTATTTATATCCTTTTAATTGCTCTAGGTTTGAATTTAATCTCATTAAAATCTGATCTCAATTGAGTTTAATTAAACCTGTCAAATGGGTCAATTAAATTAAGCACTGCGCAGAAATCTTAAGTGGGCTTTCTGTGCATGGGTTTGACTCAATTTTTTACTAACTTATTAGTCTGATTTAAAGCCTTTTTAACACTTAAAAGATAATTCAAAAATCATATTCAAATAAAATCCACCAAACAGGTTTCGAATGCTTCAATGTATCTAACTCTAATTAGCTAGACACATTAATTTGAACTCTAAACCCAAATTAATTATTCTTTCTTATTTTTTTCTATTCTAATGACATCTCATGTCATTTAATATCTTAATATAATTTGTTAATCAAATTATAATTTGATTAATTGTTTAATTTAATATTTAATCCGATTTTAAAAATCATGACAATCCCTAAAACGAGCCATCCTCGGCGCTTTGACTAGCAGTCATTGGGGACGAAAAGAAAGGAATTGGCCTACTTTAAATAATAATTATAATAAGAAAAAATAATGATTGTATCTCCAGTATATATTTATTTGATACTTAACTATACGCACTGTTAGATGCAGTGCCTTTAATAGCTGTTGAATTTATTATAATAGTTTATGATGAGCAATCGAAACCTTTTCAAATATCGATAAAAAGATCATAATAAAAGAGGTATTTAAATGATAGATTTCAGCTCGCTCACTCTTTATTTTTCTTTTTTCTTTCCACTGCTTTTATCTTTTGACTCTCTTATTGTTTTTCCTCTTCTGCAAATTCTTCAGGAAAATATTAAATTGATTCAGTCTTATATTTTTTCACTACATAATAAGAAATCTTTCTAGATGGATGCTTGGCCTTTTACCTTCAAAGAAACCACCAACTAAAGAGTTTTCATAGCTACAATAAAGACTCTGTTTTGTAGTTTTATTTATTTTACAGGAATGAGTATTATTCTGTAAGCATGCTAAGGGAAGACGCGAAGACTTGATTTTCTTTATATGAGATAGCGGAAAAGGATATGTTCTTTTTCTCAAGTTAATTCTGGTTTTTTATTTATTTATTTATTTATTTTTTTTTGTTGGTTCTTGTGATTGTGAACAAAAAAACCCGGCGTGGGAAGTATGTAAAATGAGCATTAACGAATCCACTGTCGATTAGATTGGAAAGGAAGAAAGCTTCGCCTCATTAAAGGTTTTGCATCTCACTGGCTGATTAAGCACAACTGATTTGTATGTCTTGATTCTAAGCTATGGAGTACTGATAATGTGAAGATCTTAGATCATAAACCTTTAATACGAGATTTTAACTTGTTTCAAAAATCAGAAAACAAATTTAAGTTCAAAGCACTTTAACACCAGTATCAATTTCGCATAAGCATTTATGATTGTAGGTATGCTGCCATCTCTTCTTTTGATCTGGATTTATATAGTTATTGCTATCACTTGCCATAATCGGACCACTGGTAGGAACTTCTCCAAAACAATATGGATATCTCAAGATTAGTACAATCATCACGTATCCGCTGATACTAATCACGCACTTGGACTCGTTGATGTTTGTATTGAGCTGTTTTATTCCTTTTTTAGAGAGAGAATCGTGCTGTTAGGAAAAAATAATTTTAACATAAGAGAGACAAATACAAAGTTTAACATTTTTAATATTTATTTTTTCATTATTGTAAAAAAGAAAGAATTAATCGATTGCTTTTGTTTACTCGATGACTTGATATCGGACTGCGGGTAGCCTTTCTTCTAGTACGTTGCACGTACCAAATCAAGTCCATAAATAATGTACTTCTTCTTCTTCTTCTTCTTCTTCTTCTTCTTCTTCTTCTTATTATTATTATTATTACAACAACAATAACAAAGCTATAATTTTGCTCCAAATAAATTGTCTTTAGAACATCCAATGCCATAAAAAAGAAGGGTCGGTTCATCTTTTGTCTGAAAGGGGGCTCTGTCCCTTCTTCATTTCTCAATTGGAGAGATTAGAAGAAGTGGGGCTGGTCTCTCCATAGAGGGACTTTCCAAATTTTTTACACAGTTAACCTAAACTATCAAAATTCACTAAAAGACAAAATAACAATTAACTTTTAAAAGTGACTATTTATATTTAATGGCTATATTCCTTTAAAAACTATAAATATGTCTCATTTATACTTGGAAACAAGTAGAACAAGTGTTAGAAAAATTCTATCTATAAGAGATTTAAGGTCTAAACTAGTTTTTATACACATCCTTCTTCAAGTTTAGTTATAAATTTTGAGTTGTAATTATTTTTTGTGAGGAAAAATACTCTTTGTAAAAGATTTTTATTGGGTTTAAGGGTGCTAAAACCTTGTGAAAAATTCAAGCAAGTATTTTGCAATCTTTTACTTTCGAAAAAGATTGTAGGCAGCTTATTTAAACTTGTAAAATGGCTCTAGCTCTTGCCAAACAAAAGAGTTAAGTGAAGAGAAATTCTCAAATATGTTATCTTGAGGAGTGGATATAGGCTCAGGTAGACGAATCACTATAAATCTCTTATGCAAGCTTTTCTTCTTTATTCTACTCTATTTTGTTTGCGTTTATATTTTGAAAACTTAAATTTCTCAAGTTTGAGAAATCCTTGAGTTAGTTTTCCAAACTGATTTTGACTCAAACTGATTTCTCCAAGCTTTCAAAAAGAAGTTTTAAATCTAGATTTCTAAAGTTTATCAAAAAACTTGGTTTCTGCAATATATCCAGAAAAGCTTTAATTTGATTTATCCAGAAATTTGTTTTATCTAGAATTACTTCTTGATCAAAAAAAAGTTTTAAACACTTAATTCACCTCTTTCTTAAGTGCTTTGAGGCCAACAATTAGTATTAGATCAAGTAGGGGTATGCAAAACCGAACCGAACTCAAAAACCAAACTGAACTTATGGTTATTTCGATTTATTTGGTTTGATTTATTCGGTTCGATTTTTTAAAAAAATTCGATTTTTCAGTTCGGTTTCGGTTTTGATAGTGAAAAACCGAATAAACCGAACCGACAGAACTATCAAAACGATGTCATTTTGGATGTTTAAAATTACATAATTTTACCCTAAAACGACGTCGTTTTGATATTTTTATGCAAAAAAAATAAAAAAATATAAAAAGTTCGGTTGGTTCAATTTGGTTTGTTAAAAAATTCATTCAGTTCGATTTGGTTTTTCATATTGAGTTCGATCAGTTCAGTTTTTATTTATAAATGGTTCGGTCTGTTCGATTTCGATCGATTTTCCGACTGAACCGACCAATGCACACCCTTAAGATCAAGTCTTATTTTCAAAGGTTTAACTACCTAGAGAGATCCCTAAAAATCATGGCTACATCTTTTAACCATCATATCATTTTTGCTGAAGGTCAATCTTTTAGGCCACCTATTTTCTGTGGTGGGAACTTTCCTTTCTAGAAAGCTAGAATGAAATGTTATTTGTAACTACAAGACATGGATTGCTGGATTCTTATTCTAAAAGGCTCTCAGAAGCCTCTCTGCTCTATAACAGGCAACCTAAAGATGAAGCCTCTTATGATGAGCAAGAGTAGCAAGATGCTGAAATAGATATTAAAGCAATGAATAATCTTTATTGCACTCTTGATGTTAATGAGTTTAATAGAGTCTCTGCTAGTGATTCAACAAAAGAATTGTGGGATAAACTTATTTTCACATATAAGGAACAAATCAAGTCAAAGACTTTAGACTTCACGTTCTAATGAGTGAATTTGAAGCATTTAAAATGAAGTTATCTCTCAAATGAGTGATAGATTTGTCAAAATCATGAGCTCATTAAAAAGGCCTTTACCAAGTCATTAGTGAGCATTATCAAAACAGAAAACTAGTGAAGTCACTCAATTCTAAATGGCCACCTTAACTGATTGTTCTAATAAGAAAAGTTTCAACCAATTAGAAATATGATAATTGTAGATTTATGTTGTTTACTGGGGACGAAATGGTTAGTGTTTGGAGTTGCCACTTAGCTCGACATTAGAACCACTTATCTTTTGCGCAGAAAGGGTTCAAAATCATATCTTATTTATGGCTTAATAATATACCTTTTTTAATATTCTAACGTTTATTAATCCCGAAAAATGCAAGCAAGCATTTTAATTAAAACATACATGTCACCTTTTCACTTAGAGGAAATAAATTGCAGCATTCAAAATATACAACAAGTATAAGGGTGATTGAACATTCATAAATTAAGTCATTCGTTAGTGATTGTTTAACCTGACAACTACCTATAATTCCATAGGAATTAACAGTAATTGCCCAACTCCCATCTCTAAAAGATTAGCCTTTGTTAAAATATATTTTTTATGCGACTTCTATTAAGGAAAAATCAAAATAATTTTGTTAAAAAAATACCAATTAATTAGGTAGAAAAGCATTAATGTGAGGTTAGGCATTTTGGCATATAAAACAATTTATTAATCTACCTATTACAACCCAAAATAGTTAAAAGAACTAAAAGGTACAAAACCAAATAAACAAATAGAGAGTAAGTTATTTGGTTCCGTCTCTACATCGTTAAGTTCGTATGGACTCCCTAAAGCTCCAATTTATGTCCGTGTGGACTACAATGTCTCATAGCTAATTTGTCTATCCGGACCTCATATCTAGTAGGAATGGCTAGTCTTGTACAACTCAAGGAGAAATGTTAGTACCATAAATAATGGACTATAAGGATCTAAGAACAATGCCAAACAAAATGATAACAGCTGGTGTGATACAAATATGAATGATCATGATGCATGCCTAAATGATGATTATAACTAAAAGAATAATAAATTAATCATGTAAAGAAAAACATGAAGATAAATACAAATATTCATAAGGATGGGAATTCATAACATATGTTTGTGCGGACTACACTCCTCGTGAAAGGGAGTCCGTGTAGACCATAAAATAAAATAAGCATGTATAAAACATGTATATCTATACGGACTATGCTCCTTGTGAAAGGGAGTCCATGTGAACCATACATTAATTCTAGAATATCAAAAATATGCATATTAAGGAACATAATAGTCATATAATAAGATAACAGCATATAAACATGTCAACATGGTAAGCATAATACGTTGAAACATAATATACAAAGTAAACGAAAAATTATTATCGAATAATAGTCTACACAGATATCAAATCATACACATATCAATATATTAAATCCGTGTAAACCTTATCATGCATTAAGATAAGTCTGTGCATTTAGAGTGTCAATTATAGAATAGTTACATCATGTTAATAGGCAATTGCATACGATTAAAGCAATGTAAAACAATAATTTACTCCTATAATCAATGTGAAGATTATATATAATCACCTCACATATGATTAATCATGGGAAATCATTGGTTTACAGAAGCAACATTAATGAATAGAGATGAATACAAATAGAGACCTAAGATCTTACCTTGTAAAAAAGCTTCAAGCAATAATGCAAAGGTAAGGTTTTAGAAAGAACAATTATTTTTTAGTGTGGGCTAAGGTCTAGTAAAGCGATTCTTACTTTGGAGTCTATGCCTAGACTCAGAATTTTAAGGTTATTCTTAATGATTATTGGTTCTGAAATCGGCCAATGGAAGGGGTATTTATAGTGTTTTTAAAGAGTATTCCCATCCAAAAAAAGGAGGAATCCTAATAGGATTAGGAATCAAAGTCCAAATAGGAAGGTTATACTTCTAGAAGTTTTTCATTGGCAGGTCCGTACGAACTTTGGTCACTAAGTCCATGTGGACTTAGGCTTTAGGTTCGCTCGTGCAGTTCATAGGCTGGTTTTAGATTGAGTCTACATAGTTTATGCGGACTTAACAACACTAAATCGGAGCAAACTATGGATCATGGTTGTTCATATGAACTAGGGTTCTAGGTTTCTTACCTTGTTAGTTGAGCCTGTCTTTGGTTATCATCATAGGCCCAAAAAGTGAATGAGCCCATATCGCGGGGGTTTCCCCTTGCACCCCTATTAGAATCAATGTCAAGCTTTAAGCTTGGGCCTATCAGCCAAAGTATTTCATTATCAACATAGATTCTCATTTTTTTTTCAATTCAGGTCAGTCAAAAGTTTGAGTCTATAGGACAATTCTAAATCCAAAATCTAGCCATCTATAGTTGCCCCTACTTTGGTGTGTGCTATGAAATGTTAGTGTAATAGTGCACATCAAAGTACTTGAGTTTGAGATACTCACCCAAAGTTATACTTATCTGGCGTGAAGCTACATCAAATATGGATGCCTGCCTCCAAATCAAACTAAAAACTGGCTAGAACTTATTTGTATCTTCCCTTTAAAAAAAGATTGATATTGTGAAGATAAACTACACTGAATACAGGAGCCTGCTCATCCTTGAGTGAAGTGAAAATCCAACTAGATCTGAACATGCCTTTACTTCTGAAGTTTTTAGATATATAAGGTTTGAAAGTAAGCTACATTGAATATGAATACCTGCTCACCTTTAGAGGATATCAGAACATTAAACTGAAAAGAATTACACCGAATATGGGTGCCTATTTGCCTTTGAATGAAGACAAGCTGAAAAGAACTAAACAAAATATGGGTGCATGTTCGCCTCTTGATGAAGATAAGCTACATTGAATGTGAGTGCTAGCTTGCCTTTAAGTTTGTAAGTTATAGATAGACCAAACCAAATCTAGTGATAAGTCCAAAAAGTTTACCGAACTGAATCTAGTGATAAGTTTAAATAAGCTGAAGTTGGCTAAACTGAATCTGGTGAAGAGTCTGGATAAGCTGGGAGTTAATAAAACCAAATCTGGTGATTAGTCTGGATAAGCTAGCCTAATCAAATCTTGTGATAGGTCTAGATAAGCTAAAAGCTGACTATAGACACCTCATTTTTCACCCATGATAATAGCTAGAGATAGGCTTCTGAGCAATGGCACAAGCCTCTAAGAAGAAGGTCCACACGGGCCTATTATATAATGTCTACATGGACCAATACAAAAGCTAGCCTAGAACTTGGCCCATAAAGCCTATGGATTAGCGTACTTAAACTTAGTCTGCATAGACTTGTCGACGGGAAAGCCTTTCAAAAGCAAAATTCTTCCTATTTAGAGTAGGATTCAGAATCCCACTAAGATTCTGCCCTATTTTTGAATGGAAAAAACTTTAAACCTAAGCCTATAAATATTTCTCTTGGTATAAGGGAAAGGGAGGCTGAAAAACCTATTCTTCTAGCACATACATCACATTCAAGAATCTAGAATAAAATCCTAAACAAAAAATACATCTACTCGACCCATTAGCTTCACAAAAAGTACTTCTTCCCAAGTCTCCACACTCTCGTGCCATTGCTTGAAGAGTGCATTCATCTAGGTAATATCTGAGGTCTTTTCCATTTTTTTATATTACTTTCATAGGCCTATTATCTCCATAGATTGATTGTAAGTGAGGTAATTCCTTGTTATTCCCACTTTAAATCATAAGGAGTAGGTCATTGTCATGAGATGTTTTATAGTGTACTATTCATCATTATCACGCTATGTTCATTCTGTCATGTTAATTTGCATTAAACAGACTTAATTGTGAGTATGATGAGGTCTATACGAACTTAGACTTCTTAATTGCAAGCATGATAAGGTCTGCACGGACCTATATTTCTTATACGAACATGATAAAGTGGTCCGTATAGACTTATATCTAGTAAGTATGACGCAGTATTTTGGATGTCCTGTTGTGAGCTGTTTGATTTTGTTTGTCACTCTGTTATGTTGACATGATTATATCATTTGTGAAAATATATATTGGCATATAGAGAACCATCATGTGGTCTGTACAAACTCCCTATCATAAGGGTTATAGTTCGTATGGACTTACGGGTGATAAGTTGTGTTATGTTTATTTAGATTTGCTTCGTCGTTTATATAAGTAATTGTTCTTGATTCACAAGTTTTACATGTGTCTATATCTTTGTACTTTTTATATGTTTCCTCATGTGCTCTTGGTTTAACGGCATTTGACTTGTTATCTTTTGAGTTATAATCTATTTTCCTCACTAGACTAAGAGTCTGGATAGACATAACCTTTTCCTCAAGGATAATCCGTACAGACTAAAGCTAGAACTTCATGGAGACCGCATGGACTAAGCGATGCAAAGGCGGGACCATTCTAATGCCTTGTTTTATTTCTTTTAGTTATGTACTTATTATGTCTTTTGGTTTATTTTGGGTTGTAATAGTTATTTAATCAACTTGTTTTTCATGCCAATCGGTCAACTTTCACATTAAATAATTTTTCTACCTAATTAATCGATGTTTTCTTTAATAAAAATGGATTTGAGTTTTCATAATTAAAAGTCACAATAACAAAAATGTATTTTAATAAAGGCCAATCTCTTAGAGATGGGAGTTGGACAATTACCTCTAATTTATAGGGAATTACGGGTAATTGTCAGGTCATACTGCAACTAACCAATAACCCGATTTCTAAATGTACAATTTATATAATTATGTTGTTGTATCTTTTATTTTCTGTAATTTACTTTTCTCACATGCAAAGGTGATATGGATGCTTAAATATAACGTTTTGCTTGCTTACCTGATACGGGATTAATAAACATTACAATATATAAGGATGACATATTATAAGGGCATAAATAAGATCTAAAATTCTAAACCTTTCTAGTATAAAAGATCAGAGGTCTTAGTGGCGACTCCACAAACCACTCTCATCCCCGATAAAAATATCATAATCTCTACAATGGCGACTCCATTAGGTACTGAGAATTTCAATCTAAAAGTGCCCAAATAATATGTCCAAATATTCTAATTTTTATCAGTCTTATGCATTGCACTCTTTTAAACTGTGTCTCTGTTACCTTGGATGGTGTTATGAACCATGACCTCATTTTTCACTTAAGAACGGGGAAATGCTAGCATATTCATCACTCATAAACCTCGTACCTTTGAGTATATAAAAAGGTGAACTAATTGGCCATTATTATTCTTGATTGGAAAGTCCCGTTATGAGGGACCTCTACTTGTGGAAACCACTGAGCCTTTTGACTGAAGCCATGAGCCCATGTAATTAAGCTTAGCAACTCTCTCTAAGTTACATAACCTTAAGAGATTGCAATTGCATTTAATTACTGTATGGGTGTATTTTGTTTAGTCGCATTTGAAGTGAGGGCAAGCCCATTGCGCCTTTTATCCGGAAGGGGCCTAACCTAATTTCTCATCAAATAGGACATAAGTGTCATAGGCCACCGTATTCATATGTGCTTTAAATACGAGAGGCCGCTGGGCCTGATTTGGCCCATAATGGAACCTATGTGTCCCCTGATGACACCTAGGTAAGCCCACCTAGGAAAGAGAACTATTTTGACTACGTGTGTGGGTGAAATAAGGTTGGAAGGATTATTGTATGTGGTTATCCTTGCTGCATCATGAGCATGCATTGCATATCATGCATCATTTGCATTTTGCACTATATATATTATGCATGCACAACATCTAACCCTTTGTTTTGATAGCCACCATTGATCCTTCACTCACTGTGCAGTGGAAAAGAGTAGGCAAACGCCTCAATCGAGTTAGCATAGAAGTACCCATATAACCTAAGCGAGGAACAATATCTACTGATGAATACATAAATAAAGCCATGTTCATGGAGGCAATGGCTAAAATAGAAAGAAGGATTATAGCAGTTGTTATAAATGCCTTATCTAACATGTAGAATCCACAAGAAGTGGGACAAACCTTAGGTACCCACAAGGGTAACAAAATAACAGGTGATGCAAAAGATGACCAGTCTTCAAATGATGAGGTGCCACAGGTAATCAAAGCCTACAACAAGGTTCCCTCTTCTAAAACAGCCTCTTCTAAAATAATAGAGAATGACCATCTAAAAAAGTTGAATGAGAAAATAGAGGCTATGTCTTGATTAGTGACGGGGGGCAAAGACATTGACTTAGATGACATCATTCTAAGGCCTGATTGCTCTATGCCCCATAAGTTCAAGATGCCCGACCTTAGCAAATTTGATGGAACCTCTAATCTTCATACCCATTTGAAGCAATATGTTGTAGCTATGAGAGCTACCCATTTGACAGAAGAATAAATTATAAGCCTGTTTAGCATGTCTCTTATAAGCTAAGCTCTTAATTGGCATTATTACCAAGAAAGGAGGATCAAAGAAGATTGGAATGAGTTGGCAAGGGCATTCAACGATCAATATGCTAATAATGCAAGTGTAGAGATCACTTTAAAGGATCTAGAGCTGATAGCACAGAAATCAAATGAAAGTTTCTCTAATTATGTATAAAGGTAGAGGGAAAAAATCCTAAAAATGAGAAACAAGCCGGAGGACATCGATGAGATTAAGATGTTTATTAGGAATGCCAACAGTTACATAAATAGTGGGCTTATTGCTAAGGGTATTACTACCTAGGAACAACTCAAAGACATCACCATTGATCTAGAGGCAAGTTATCAAAGTAAGGGGTATAAGAGAGCAAACAATAACCCTACTCTTACAAGTGGTGATACTGGTGCCACTACCAAAACAGCTGAAGTACATGCAGTCCAAAGTTGCAGTTATTCCAATTTGGGTAAGTCTTTGTCATGGCACTTAAAGAAG